>BMAV01014898.1:116908-174269 GCA_019973955.1 Trichonephila inaurata madagascariensis
GCAATACATATCTGTTTAAATAATTAATTTTGTATTATTTTGAATTAAATTATTCAAAATTAATTATTTAATTTATATATTTAATACATATTCTAACTTTTCATTTGCAACTCCGGTATTTCAGACCGCGAATTTCGTTGCAAATAACATTCGTATCGAATCAGAAGTTCTATCAAAATGTATTGAAAGGACAAGTATTGCTTCGTATAAAAATATATTTGAATCTTAACACCCTCGATTAGTGTGACACAAAATGTAATTTTGAAAAGTATTGCAGTTATTCAGATGAACTCTTTATTATTTAATCTATGTTCATCATTTCTCAGTTCGTTGCCAGCAGCTTTCAGCAGGTGTACAATGAACGATGCAATTCCAATCAAAACTAATCTTACAACAGAAAAACAAGCTGTATTACCCACCGATTTTGACAAGTATGGTCAAAATGTATATGTGTAGAGTAAAAATTCCAAAGAAACTACACTTCTTAAGGAAAAAGTGAATTTGTATTTACATCTCCATTAGTCCGTGATTTGAATTATGTTTTTTAAATAACTATAACTCTTTACGCTTCAGTCTTATTGAATAGGAAAATGTGCTCCTTAGATCGGAATTAAGGAGTACTAGAAAACCATGTTTGTCTTGAAAATTGGAAACACTTGGCCGTAAATAATCAATTTTAAATATATTTTATAAGCATCACAGCCGATTAGATTTTGGATTAGAGAGAGTTGGGACTTCTTATTTCATATAAATATTTGCATTGTTGGGGTTTGAGGAATTGAGCTCTTATTCAATGAGTTTCAAAACTAGTTATATGCATCCCCTCGAACTTCTTTATAAGATTTTTTTATAAACTATTTGGTACTTATTGGTTATAAAGGTCCCGGTTGGTGACGGCATTTTTGAGTTGTTGCCAACACAATTATAATGATGATTATAACCATTGATTATATTGTCAACAATTCCACTACAACATACGGAGTTATTGACAAAAACTTCAACACAATTTAAGGGTTCATAGACTTGCGGTGGTCCGTCCTTAACAGCAACAGAGCTGCATCTTCGTAGTGCTATAGCAGACTCATCACTGTGTAAGGATCTTGCTTTCGCGCCTAAAGGTTTAAGAGAAAAGGAAGGAAGACAAGCCATATTCAAAATTATTTAATTTATTTACAGCACAAATTCGATCAATCAAAGCTAAGAGATGCACCCAATTAATCAATATGAAGACAATTGATGAGGTACGCGAGATATGAGAAGACTTCAATTACTCGTAACACTTATTTCAATTCAATTACTCTGACTTCCTAGCTATCTAATCTCTATTAAAGCGACATATCTTCACCTTAATTATTGCAATTATCAATTACTAAATATCTGCTTCACACTTTAAATTTGATTCATCACTGCTCCGCTAGCAGTCTACCCTACATTTCTCTTAACATGAAAGCCTAGACTTTATATAGTAGTCGTAATTTGCATGTTCACGTTTTCTTCTTCGAAGGAAACGTTCTAATAAAATAAATTTTAAGGAACAGAAAGTAATAAGATCCTAAGAGAACAGTTAGTAATAAGATCGTGTATAGAGCCGTCGCAACTGAGCCCAGCTTCATGTTTTACAGTTGTGCGTACTACCTTCCTTGAATTAAAGCGGCTGGAACGCGAGCCATAGATACTGCTATAATTCTCCATGGTTGAGCGACAAGAGAACCTCCCCAGTAGGTCCTTTTTTCTTCCCGTGTAACCAGTCAAGTAGTTAAATCTTTACAGATAATCTATTGATTATTCTATATAACTCACAACGAGTACTTTTTTTTACCTACAGTTTTTTTCTTTGTTTTTGAGTAAACTATTTGAAGCCATAAATAAATACTTAACTGCAGCATATAAATTTCCTGAAGTCTTGAAAACAGCTCCTTTCCTAGGGGTAGCCTAGTTTCCTTAAACTTTTTGCTCTTCATGCCAATAGATTTTCAACAGTACCACATTCGTCAAAATTAGTTCGGCCACTCCTTGAGCTTCCCTAGTTTTGTTATCTTCTATGCTTAATCGCGATTAGAATTGCACAGTCCGTTGCCATGTAACAATGTTTATT
Source organism: Trichonephila inaurata madagascariensis (assembly GCA_019973955.1). NCBI lineage: Eukaryota > Metazoa > Arthropoda > Arachnida > Araneae > Nephilidae > Trichonephila > Trichonephila inaurata. The sequence goes on from BMAV01014898.1 coordinate 119,004, forward strand.
CAATCGAACTGACCAACGGTTTTTATTGTAGAGCCACACTTCTAATCCACTTAATATTTTAGTCATCTCCCACAGTCAAAATCCCCAATGGGCATTAGGAAGTGTTGCCACTTCAAACGAATAAATTCTTCCCGCTCACTTTTCCATTTCCATGACAGCCGAGTTGAGTTGGGGAAGAATCCGACCCGTCCGTATCTGGCTGCCAGATTTTGGCGTCTCGATTTGATATGGTGTAGAATAATTATCTCATAATTGTCAATTATGGATCGTGATTCCTGGATAATTAATGACAAAAATTAGATGTGAAAAAGGCGCCAACGCGAAAGGATGAAAAAGAAATGAAACTTACGGATGTTCGGGTATGGGTCCCACAACGGTAATTACACAGCGGGAATTGTTTTGGGGGGTGTTACTTATCCCATGTAAAGCGTAGGAATCGAGAAGGAGTTTTCGTAATTGGGGAATCCTCATATCAAAAAGAAGATTCGAAAGATATTTATAACGAGTGCTTAATCATTTCATTTCATTTTCGTCGTAGGGTTAAATTCTTTTTATGAGAGAATGTATAACAAAGTTATTCATTTTAATGATGAAATTTTAATTATGGAAATTGAATAATGGATTGCACTTACGAAAAATATATACGATATCTGAGAGGAAAGGATGTATTATTTCTTGTAATTATTCTAATGATTTCAATACTTACTTTAAAGCCTTCATGCACCAAAAGTGCCGAATTTTGAAATTTTTTAATCTAGTTGCATTTTTGGGTATGTAGGTATAATGGAAGTGATTTATATATATATATATATATATTACAATGTTCTCTTTAGAATTCCTTATTTTGATGTTTAAAAATAACATGCTCCACTCTATTTTTGCTACTCAAAATTTAGATTTCCACACAGAAAATCACAAAGATTGGTGCACAGAAAATTTTTTCTAAAATTCAACGGGAAAAGTGAAAAATATTTTTTTTTTTAATTTTTAGGAAGAAATTCATTTCAAGAATGGTGAATGTTGTCCTCTTAATTAGTTAATATTTCATTCACTAGAACGAAAACTACAAGTGTTTTAGTAAAAGCAGATGCCTTAACTTTACACAAGATGTCAAACTGTAAAATGCGTTTTACTCAAAATGTGTTTTTTGCGAAAAATTCAAACGGCGACAGCGATTGCTCAAAAAGTTTTTAAAATAATCTGCTGAAATTTTTTGTGTATATTCTGTATAACAGTAGGATTGTTTTAACCTTCAGATTTATCGATTACTGTTTTATTTCAAACTTTACAGTCCTTTATGTGAATATAATCACTGTCTTTTTAAGCAATTTCATATAATCATTAAGATAAAGTACTCTAGTTTTTGTAAAAATTAAAACATCTCTTATCATGTGAAGGTCATTTCAAAAACGAATAATAAAGTAACACATCAAAGTTGAAAAATTGAGAATTTGTTCATAAAATTTTTGTACAGAGTGGGCCCCGCTTATGTAATTTTTTGTACATTTTTACCAGTTTTTTTCCCATTTTAATAATAATAATTTTTTTTTTTTTCTGTTTTCAAGTTTTAGGATTTTTTCCTTAAATTATACTAAATAAATCTAAAAATCACAAATAAATCCCCATATCTCTATTTTTTTTTAAAAAAGTTGTCGAAAGTAGTCAGATACTTTAACTAATACAAAGGTCTATTAGCAATAGATCTCATAATACAGGATGAATCATGACAAAGTATAGACTTTTAAGATGCTGTAAAACAGTAATAATCAAACACAAGCCTCACCTCAGCGAACCTTAAGGTAGATGTACTCTTAAAGTTTGTGTCTAACCCTAACGGAACTGACGCAGGCAATTGCACGCGTGTCATGTGACTAATTATGTCAAAATGGGGCGGCATTTGCAGTGGCAAAGGCTTTAGTGTTTTTGAATTGGGCAAAATGTCACGAAAGCCATTCTTTTTATATGTTAACTCTCTGGTTTATGCTACAGTTGCATGACAACATTGACAACTACATTCTATAATTGGATAGTGCACCACCACACTGGTTGGTCAACGTGTGATATTACCTCGATGAAAGTCTTCCTAAGGGATGGATTGGACAAGCCACAGACCACAATATGCCACTTTGCCAATGGCTACCCAGAAGTTCTGACTCAACATTGTGATTTCTTCCTGTGGCAAATCATTCGTCCCTACCCTTCCTGTTGATCTAGCGGAGCTGAAACAGCGTTTCACAACCACTATCGATGGACTCGATTCAAATACCTTAACACGTGTTTGAATGAAAATGGATTACAGACTCAATGATTCAACTAAGGGCTCACACATCTGTGACTTTTCTAACAAAACTTTATATAATCCCATACAATTTTGTTTCAAATAACATATATTACAAATTATTCTGGATTTGTTGTGCATTCAATCTGTATACTTCTTTATTAATCACCCTGTATTTCACTCTTGTCGGATTATTAGTTTTATCCTGGGTTGAAAGTAGCTTTTATTCAATTATAAACAAAGAATATCTCTCTTTTTCCAGATAATATTAGACATGGGTGATATTTCAAACTTCTTAAAAACTTAATATCCATGTTAAATATAAACTTAATAATGTTAATAAAAAGGTGCAAACTCAAGTAATAAAATTAAATAAACTGATAAGTTATAAGTTAATGCTAAATCTTGATTTGATTTCGGATAAATCCGAATCAATTACTACAAAATGGAAAGTAGATAATCTGCAAACGACAAAAATGTCTCAATTGAATTTTCTTTTTTTTGCCTGACGGTTGCATCTAAAAAACGCATCATATGTTGAAATCAGAAGAAGCAATATATTTCAGTTTTCTTTGTTTACATGAGAAAAATAAGAAAATGAATGGAGTCTCTCTGAAGGATTTGGATTCGAAAAAAGAAAAAAAAAAAGAATGCTGAATTAAGTCAAATCAAAGGATAATGGAGCTAATATCTCATTTTCTTTACTTCCAAACCATAATTTGTCTGAAAAACTGAATTACTAATTCAATTAGAGTATAGTTACGTTGACTCTTCGATTGATAAAGACAACGACATTTTCATTTACTTCCACTTATTTAACCTGTCCTTAAATAGTGAGCTAAATGCCCCCAAAAGAGCGATAGTCGAGTCTCACGGGTGGCAGTGGACTGTGAAGGATTTTGAACACTTGTTTTTAACTCTTTATTCATTTTGGAAGATCCTTGTTGTGAAATGAATTTTCAGGATGAAAATAAATATATTCAAAAATGAAAAAGAGAAATGTGACTATAAGAAATCTTGTCAAATAAAATTCTCAAAATTTTTTTTTCTTCTATTCAAAAAGTCTTCCCATTTATGTTTAATATAATGTAAATCAGATGGTGTTTTTCACTGAAATATCAAGCCGTCTTTGCACTATATTTCCTGGAGATAATGGACTTACCAATAATTTAACATAACACCAAACATGAAATAACAAGGAGCTTTGGCTACATTTTTATCTTTAGAAAAGAGAAATTGTTCTGTGAATGTGAATGGTTCATTTTTGAAACAGTACTTCAGTTGCATAGACGGAGTTTTAACACCACGAAATGAACTTTTATAACTATAACAAATGATTAATTCACATATTTATTCTCAACTAATTCAACTTCTGAAATAAAACCATTGTTTGGAGTTATTCTAAATATTTTTTTTTTCAAATGAGATTGTGGATTGGTATTTTTATTATTGCAGAGCTGTTACATTCCCCGGGAGCTGGTATACCTTTTTAAATGCGGCACCATAATGGTGGATACTTATCTCCGCAATGTAGTTTTGACACACAGTTTCTTATCCAGCGGGAGGCACCTGAGCTCTGACAACGCGAATTCGTAGCATGAATTTAATTTTGCAGAGAGCACTCAAACCAAACAGGCATTCTAGGAGTCTTTAAACATGCCATATAATTACATGACATGTACGCTGTTGATTTTCTGCATCATGAAAATCCATCGACTCGGACAGGAGTCGAGTGAGTGTTGGGTTTTATCGTGCAAGAGCCAATCTTGGCTAAGCTGTGCCAAAAACACTTGTTAAAATATTAAAACATTTGATAAAATGTGTAAAAATATTGACAGCACAGTTTTTAAAAAGTTAAAATTTAAAAAATTACGCATAAGATTCGTTTTCAAGCAAAAAAGCTAAGAAGTCAGACAAGATCTAAAAATAAAAGCATTAAAAAAAACTAGTGAAAAATTTTAGTTTAAAAGAAGTTTAAGTAGTTCATGTTAATAAAAATTAGCTCCTACTTTTTCTGAAATGCTTTGGAGTTAACGTGCGTATATATTTGTCAGAATTGTTTCGAGTGAGTGAGTGAGTGAGTGAATTTGGATTTTAGTTGCGCAAGGGCCAACTTCCGCCAAACACCCGCTAAAAAAAAGGTCTTTATTTTTTAAAATACATAAAAGCACATGCATATGTATATATGCCTGCATGCACGCATATATATTATTAAAAGACTAATTAAAAGTACAATTCAAATAAAATATAAAAATCCAATTTTTAAAAGGAAGGCAAATAAATTTTGGTGGGGTGTTTCTCCCACCAAGTCAGATAAGGTTAAAATAGATGTGTGAAAGAAGGTGATGCGATGATGGTTAAAAACTGGACATTCAATTAAAATGTGACACACAGTGTAAGAGACCTTGCATGAAGGACATCAGGAGCGTTTTCTCCAAACAACAAATGCATGTGTGTGAAGTGAGTATGACCAATGCGAAGACGAGTCAGTTTGACATCAGACCTTCGCATTGGTATCACATGCAATGCTCCTATGATAGGTTTCACAGAGTGCAGTTTGTTATCTAACTGCTTACTCCATGATTCCTGCCATGTTAAAATATGATGTAGGATGGCATGCCTCATGTCTGAAAGCGGTCCTGCTAGCGGTAAATAGGTCGTTGCCGATCGAGCCGCGCTAACCGCTTGCTCGTTTCCAATAATACCTACGTGACTTGGTAACCAGGAAAATGCTATATCGCAACCCTTGCTGTATAATCGATTCGTTATGTCTATTATATTACATACCACTGTATGACACCGATCGTTGTAGTTTTCAAGTGCTTCTAGGACACTCATGCTGTCAGTATAGATGCAGTATTTACGGGGCATATTGGAGTCGATTAATTGAAGTGCACGGTAAATGGCGAAAGCTTCTGCAATGTGTCGAGCTTATAACCGTGCGTAATATCTTCAATCACGACTCCACAGCCAACGTAATCTGCACGTTTTTAACCATCTGTAAAGATTGGCGAAAAATTTCTATACTGACTGCGATGGTAAGTAAAGATGCGTTGAAAAACGATTGGTGTTACCGTGGATTTACTGTATACGGCAAAAGGGTCCCCGTATCTTCAATTTTTCGGTGGAAGTCTCTCGATGGTTTCTTCGGGATCCTTGATATCGTTGGTCTTTGAACCTGTTGACGACCCCTTCGGCTCTTTGGTCTTTTTGGCGAATCGCTCTCTGTCCTTTTAAGTACTATTTTTTTGGCCGGAGGTGGTGATTTACTTGTTGGCTTAGCTAATGGGTGAATTGCTTTTTGAAGCAGCAATCACCTCCGGTTTAGTGGGTGTTCACCGTATTCGTGTCTTTATCTTTTTCCCAATTATATCTGAAGTACCCTTACGGGCAGCACTAGCATAACTTTTACCAGAGACAGGCGTGCGTGACAAAACAACACGCCGTGCCTCTGGGTAGGAAATTTTTTTCTTTTATTTTTACAGCTGTAATTTCTTTTTCTTTAATCCATACTGGACAGGAGCGTGAATATGCCGGATGTTCACATTTACAATTTAAACATTGCTCCTTCTTAGTACAATCTGAACTGTCGTGGCCCGATTCCCCGCAACGAGGGCAGGTAGGTTGGCCCCGACAGACATTTCTCGAGTGGCCGTATCGCTGGCACTGAAAGCAGCGCAGTGGATTTGGTATGTACGGTCGAACTGAGCATCTAATATAGGCCATTTTTACGGTCTGTGGGAGGTCAGGCGTAGAAAAGGTCAGAATGAGATGTTTGGTGTCCAGCACCTGTCCACCCCGCCTTATCGTTATCCGTCTGACATCACAGACTTTTTGTGCCTTCCTGTTTTCTTTGATTTCCTCAGTCGACACGTTTAAAAAATCCGCTGGCGAGATTACACCACGCGAAAAATTCAAATTGCTATGAGGAGCCACGGTAATGTCTAAGTGAGCAAGCTTTTGTAGTTTAATAAGGGCTGTCACCTGTTTCTCTCATGACACTTCGAGGAACAACTCCCCGGAGTGCATCTTACGAATAGACTTGACTTCCCCTATACTACCAATTATAGCTTTCTCAATTAGGAAAGGTGAAATGTTAGTAAAGGTCTCAGGAGTCTTAATAATAAAAAAACGAAAAGAGTCTGAAAATTCGATTATTCGGTGCTCCACTGAAGGAGATTTTCTACTGGGTTCCATGTGTATGTTATGCTGTTCACCCCATTACGCCTCCACCCACCACGGAGTCCAACAAGGGGAGGCAGCCCGCCGGTCATCTGACATGCGTCAGGCACGGCACTTACTTCAGAGGTTGCACTGGAGTATAGTATTACAGGTTCGGGATGTGATCCGCCAGTTCACCCAGGGCACCCCTAACTGCAATACTAACCCTAAGGCAACCGTCTTTGGTTTTCCAAAGAACCCGTATTGGAATCCTCAGAACTAATCACCAGCCGATTGACAGGAGCGGGCTCACTCCTGCTTCCCGTCTACGGAGAAGCATGGGCCGAAGGGCACGCAGCAGGAACCCCAGACTCCACTTTCCCCCGGTACAGGTCGCCGCACACGGCAAACATGCGGGATAGACTCAAAAATCAGTCTAGATATTTGTAAAATAGAAATTAAATTTCTTTTTGTTTAAAATACCCCAAATATATATATAAATAAACAAATTAAAAGAGTAGAAAATAATTAAACTTAAAAATACCCAAATAAACTAAATAACCCATAACTGAACTAAATATAACATTAAATATATTGACCTGTAACTTAAACACTAACCAAGCAAATATTTTTTGGTTTTTCTTTCTTTTCAAAATTCACTCGTGGACGTGGCCCCCCGTACTCACCCGAAAGTGAGCCCCTGAGAGAAAAAAGGAAATAAAGGACAAATTAGGTGACAAGAAGTAGGGTCGAAAATAGAGAAGGATCACTAGGGTACCCCGCGTTCGTGAAGCCCGTGTTTACCAAAGAGCGTAAACCCCTTGGGAAAAGGAAAAGATCACTAGGGTACCTCGGGATTGTGACACCCGTACTCACCTAAAGAAGGTGAGCCCCCTGACAGGAGTCGATACCACAACCTTAGTCGTACAAGGTCAACGACAAAACAACTTCGCCTCCCAGCCGGCTTTTTCTAAATGTAATAATTTTTATAAACATTATTAAAGTTTCTATAATAAAATTGTACTTTACTTTCTTATTCAAATGATTTACATTATAAATATAATACAGATTATTATATTATATTATTATATAATATTTAGAATAATTCTAAGAGCATTGTCAACTGTAGCAACATAACTCATAATAGCAAAAGATTATATATCAGTAAATAAAACAAATAATCAGGTAAATTTGAGCATAGAAATTATTAAAGCAGTTGATGATGATATGAAAGAACGAAAATAATTTTCAACAAAAAAAAAAAATTCTTATACAATAATAAAAAAAATTGATTTTCAAACATACATTTTTCAAAAAACTAAATGATTGATCAAATATGATAAAGTTTCAAGGCATATGAAGTGATTTATTTTCAACTTTATTACAAAGCTATATATTATTCTCTCATATATCACTGATTATTTACAAAGTTAAAGTTATTCATGTTTTGACTCGTGATATGATCAACTAAAATTCAAATATCATCTTAAAAATAAAAACAACGTAAGAGAAAAACTTCAAAATGATTTTCTCAGTAACAATTGATGAAGTTGCGACAAGTCAAATCTAAAATCGATGATCTGGATCATTTTACAGGAAACTCTTAGAGTACGATAAGAGTCGTAAGTAACTTTGCATTATTCCTTCGTAAAAACTCCATCAAAACGTCATAAAGAAAAAAACAATCGAAATTCTCAATTTCTCGTAAAGATTAATATTTCTTCGTTCGAATTCCTCCTTTGAGATGAAGTAGTAAATATTGATTGGATCTCATCTTCTCTGAAATTGCATTGTGTAACTTTAGAATGGTATATTTAATTCGAGTAGCGTTAAATTTATTGTGTGACAGAGAAATATGAAATCTCAATGGACAGTTTTTATTTCAAGTACGAAACACAACATGTCCGCGTGTCATACAATTCCTTATCAAGAAATAGAAGACTAAAATTGAATTGTATCTTCATAAATTTGTATATAAAACTCCAACTACTCATCATAAAGTATTACTTACAACCTTTGACAATTAAGTTCGGTGAATAAAGTCAGAACCATTGATCTGGCACCACTGTAGAAACAAAACGCTGCACATGAGTTGATACAAGTGTTGATCATCTTCTCTCACCGTTGTTTAGTTGAGCGTCGCTTGTGTTCCATGTAAGATTTGTGTTTTACAAAGTGCTTGTTTAGTGTTTTGGTTCTTAACTGAGAACAGAAAAATGAACGAACGAGGGATCAGTTTTGTTTTAAGCTTGGCAAAAGACATCAACAGAAAGATATTTGATGCTGGTACGTGTTTATGAAGATCAAGCAACTGTCCATGAAGTGTGTGTACGAGGGTTCGCCCGTTTTCGAGAAGGTCGAGAAATTGTTTCTGGCAGTCCCGGTAGCGGATGACTGGCGACCTCCTTCAGTGACGAAAACACAGAGAGTAAAATATTCAAGAAATATCGTCGATTAACTGTGCGCATGATAGCTGGACGATGGATGCTGCAAGGTACATAGAAATTTTGACCCGTTCCATGAAACGTCTACGCAGTGTGTGACTTGATTGATTGAATATTAACGTCGCAATGTTCAGCTACACGAGGGCTTTTGGCGACGGACCACGTAATTTTGAACCATGGTCAAGTGACGTGGACGACACCTGAGCTGGCATCCCCCTCTCCTAACTACCACACCACATCAACGGGAGGACGTTTCAGCTCTCCACATATTTAACGTGCATCGCTGCCCTACACGGCGGGTCTTTAGTGGTACTGGGCTCGAACTCGTGACAAGGCAAGCCACGGTCCGATACCTATACCACTCGGCTACCGAGGCCACTGCAGGGTGCGACACCAGTACGCACAACAAAGATTCATGGTTTTTGTTCTCGACAATTCTCTCTCATAAAACCAATATCGTCAAAAAATTCCTGGCCAAAAATGGGTGGTGCAAATTGAACATCCACCATTCACGCAGGATTTTAAATCTCAAGACTTCTTCCTATTCCCATGACTCAAACTCGCTTTGAAAGGAAAGACATAAAACGAAATGTGACGAGACTTTTGAACTCCATTTCAAAAGAGGACTTCTCGCAAAGCTGCCAGGACATGTATAGTAGATCTCAGCGGTGCATGATTTGGGAGGTGACTATTTCGAAGGACATTAAGGTAACTTTCGTTAATATTTCGTCTACGTTAATGTTACAGGACTATTCAACGAACTTTATTGTCAGAGATTGTATTTATATGTTAACACATACCTTATTAAAAATATGGTACTTTTCTATTTAGACGAAATAAAAAACAATGAAGTTGCCAAAAATTATGCAACCTGCTCCAAATGTAATATTACAACTGGTAACCTTTTACTCCCACGTTTCAAATGAAAGACCCATTTAAAAACATTTTACTCGATATTAAAATCTTTATGATTCCTAAATAAAAGAATTCTTAGAACTCCAACATTTATTAATATTCTTTTGTGTGTTGTTGCCAATAAAGTCTGCTTAGCGAGATTTTTTCGGGTGAAATAAAAAAGAGTATCAAGTAAATGATTCAAAAACACTTTGGAAAAATTTCTCGATGCACCAGGAAAAAAAATTAGAGGAAGAAAAATTACGTGTTTCTATTTACTTTAACCAAAAAAAAAAATCTTCAAAAGTTCACCCCGTGCTTATCTTCACAAAATCTTATTGTACTTAAATATACCGTCGACCAATTTCTTCAAATCAAATGATGTCGCCAAACGCTGCGATATGCAGCCAGTCGTGGAAAACCGTTCCCACCGTTACACTCGAAAATAGTAATATAACGTTAACGGTATTTGATGACATTTCTTGAGTTGACTATATCTTTTGTTTTAGCGAAATTAATCGACGGTATAGCACGCGTATCATTCTTATATAAGCTTATCTTTTCTCTCTGCATTTATGTAAACCTTCCAGATTCGGAAAAGTAAGTGGTTTGTAAACGGTTCCGAAATTCTCATAACTGGAGAAGTTTAAAGTTTTTATTTTAGCCCAATCCTAGTTCAGATCCCCAAATTAGCTACAAAAAATTGGCAAAATTTGGCAACAATGCCAACCGCGAAGAAAAAGGTAATTCTGGACTGATTTTTCAAAGGGATTTCCGTCAACGGTCAGTCTATTCTCGTTAGACAATCGGTATATTTAAAGATTTAGTTAAAAATTTTGGTGCCAAAAATTCTTAATCATATTTTTATTACACATCATACCACGGATATACAAAAAGAGAACATAGAAAAAAAAAGAATTTCTATCTCTCGACTTCATGCCTGGCATTGCTAAATATAATTAGATGTTTGTCAATTCTAACTGAAACTAGCCGAAAAATCATATAAATCATAAGATGAGAGGTTCCCAGGGCATGCATGAAACAGAGATGTCAGTCATCAAAAGTATATAAAAGGGTAGCCATAATGTAAAAGATGTTTTAAAGTTTTAAAAATGAAAAGTTACTAATCTAATATTATCTGGGTACAAATTTTAAATTTTATTAACATATCATGTATTTTATATTAAAAATATATAACTGTTTGAATAAATATTTGGTATGTCATTTAGGGTACCCAAATTGCTATGGGCAATTTCCTTCCTTTTTTTTCTATAGGAAAAATAAAAGGAAAAACATTCATTTTTTTCAAAAAAAAAAGAATGATTAAAGAATGTTTATGTTTATTTTTAATTACGGTTCAGTTACGAAGATAAAAAATAAGTATGCTTATAAAAATAAGGGCTTATGCTAGTTCTCTGTGTTACAGTGCCTTCGGTGACCAAGTCAAAGAGGCTTAGATCGTATTATAAATAATAATTATTCATTAATGTCCTATAAAACCTTTTTTTTTGCACAAGAGAAATCATTTATTTAACTAAAATAATTTATTCAACGAAATTAAAATTCGTATTTGTTTTCTTATGTCTTAACGAGGACTAAAATTATCTTTTTCTGGTCAATCTCCGTGATTAAAAATTATTAATCGTTATCTTCAAATATTTGAGAAGTTAAAAATATAATGCACACTATATTAGATTTATCACAGTTTTAACCTTCTTTATTAGATATCATAAATCAACGTTGAATGCAGATGCGAAGAAAAACAATCTGCTATCAGTTGACGTGGTCCATCAATATATTATGAAACGATAAATCTTATACCTGTCATGAAATAATAGATTTTACTACATAAAAACTTTTCTTAATTCTAGAACGAAAATCGTTGAAATCTCACACGCGCATAAAAAAACTTACACAGCAATATTTTGCAGAATCCTAAATCTAAATTAATCAAGCTTCAAAGTCATTCATCAGCAACTTAACCATGAAGAATGACTACATGCTGAGAGAGATTAAAAGAAAGCCGCTAAATTTACAGGAATATTGAAGAGGCTCTTAGACCTCATGCAAAATGTTTCGACATTTTTCAATTTAAAATCAACAGAATAATAGACGAACATGATAAATAGTTAATGCATGTTCTTTGCAGCTTCATAATATAAATTCAGAGGCAGAAAATGCCATAAGGCACTTAATAATAATTCAGTAATAATAATTCACATAGCGCAGAAAATGATACTTATTGGCTACAAGAACCGTGGGTTGGTGATATTGCTTTTCAAAGATGTCCCCTACATGAAAATTGGTAATATTATCCGACAAGATACATTCCTTACAAACATAATACTGGTTCAAAACTTGGTGTGCTCTTCAATGAGTTCCAGTCATTGTCGCATACAAGTGGGTAGGGGTCCATAGGTACGGAAAGTCTCCCCCTTCCTCATTCTTGATTTTTTTTTCCGATTGATTATAATTTTGCATATAGTATGTAAAATTTAATTAAGTATTTGTTATTAATTTATTTTAATAGTTATTGCTAATTGTTTATTTAATAGTTTATTTTGTACAGTTGTTTCTGTCGGACAATCGACAAAATCAAAAGAATATGTTCTGCGGTGTATTGGGGTATGATATGAGAATGGTGGAATTTTGACTCCCGACCCCACTGGTTGCTGTGTTTAACTTAATGATCACTGAAACTGTTAAGTATCGAAAACTCTCTTTTTTTGTAGAATTGAATCATTTTATTCAGAACGAATGATCTTTAAAAACATACAAATAATTAAATCGGTATTTGCAGGCTATAAAAACCATGAAGCCCAACATAATGACATGAAAAAAAAACACAACACGCCCAATTCTGGTTCATACCGGTTACTAATATTATGCGCTGTTTTTAAATATCATAGGATGAAATTCTTCGATATATAAGACAATAAATTCATATATATTCCATTTCAAGGGGATAATAGCCTTTGTCGTCTTTATACCCCACAAAACCCTTAAATGTAAATATCGTGGTTTATACCATGGGCTGATATTACAAATAGAGGATGGTATTTTCAAATATTACCAACATGTGAATGCACCTTGTATTTTTTTTACTGTTGGAACGATGAACTTACCTCTTTGTCGTGGTGCAAATAATAGATGATAATGTCGCCAATGTTCGCTTTGGTGACAACTCAGATAAACCGTTGCTAACGATGGTACTTATAAGTACCAAACAATTCATCAAAACAAGCTTATAAACTTTCTCAAGAGCATACATATAAATAGTTCTCAAGTTCATCGCGAATAGGAGTTATATATATCTTAATAATTCACAAATCCCAAAGATGTAAATATTATCATAAAATAAGAAATTCCGACTCTAAATGAATGTCAACTCCGATGCGTATCCAATATATTTAAACCCATTATTCCCAACCAAATATTTCCATTTTCAAAGACAAACATGGTTTTCTCTGGGACATATCTCAATTTCAATCAAAGCTACATACTTTCGGGTTCTTCATCAAAAATCGACTTGTTATTTAAAATAGAATAATTTAAATCGTGGAACAATGGAGAAAGTAAGTACAAATCCTTCAGAAAATATTGAATGAAAAATGAGTTGTGTACAAACGTAAAGACTTTTGATTCTTTATAAAATCATATTCCAATTAGAAAAGGCAAAGCTCATTAAAGGAGATTATTTGCTGAGAGAGAGAAAGTGTTAATTTCTATTTTCAATTTTCGAAGAACTTAGAATCCAATATTGTATTATGATTTTTTTTAAATCAAAAGGATTTCAGCATTTAGATTACTCCTTGAAAGCATCAGTGTGTGTGTGTGTTTTAAATAAATTTACATAGTTTTAATTATTACTTTTGAAAATATTTCTCTGTTGACTTATTTTTCAAGTAATATGAAAGTACACTGGTGTTTAAAATTAAGAGATTTTTCAAATTGAGTCCATTATCTCTGAAATTACTGGGCGAATTTCAATCAAATTTGGCATGCTCATAGATATGATATAATGCAAAAAATAACCACTTAACAGTTAAAATGCACATGCATGATCGCTCGGAACACTCATGGGAGTGGGATGGGATGAAACAGTATTTGCAGCATAGAACAGAGATTAAATGGGTTATGGTCCCCTTTTACAGAAATAAAGGCCTCGCATCGTGATTTTATACTGGAAATAAGAGAGTTTATTAGTTCCAGTGACAATATCTCCCGCGCTCATTCATCCATGCTGTTTTCAGGCCTTGGTTTTTCGGAGGGGGTTTGCGAGTTACAATTTCTCTTCTCGGAGCGCCCCAGGTATGCTCTATAGCAGAGGTGCGCAAACTAGGGGTTGCGACCCCTGTGGGGGTCGCCAGAAGTTTTTTGGGGGTCGCCAAATTTTTGTGAAATGCATTATGCCTGCCTGCATGCTGCATACCATACAGTGTACATATAAAGAGTGAAACGCCGTCACTTACTGTTTAATTGAAGTTTCCTGCTGTTCGCTCTTTCTTTGACTGTAATGCGTAACGTATGTAAAGTGTGAAGACGCAAGTTTTTCACTCCGGTAGATGACGCCCTCTTCGCGGTAATTCGCCAGTTTTACTGAAAAGTGCCTATTTGTCCGACGCATTGATGTTATGCGTACTGTGTCAAACGGTGCGCACTGAACATGCGCACCGTACGAGATAGAGTGGTAATCAAGGGTTGTGGGAGTCATCTTGTTGACATACCAAACGAACAAAAATTATCGCTGAATGTTTTACTGCGCGTTTCCATGTAAAGTTGTAGCATGTAACAGTTGGCCTGCAATTGTTTTAGTTTCTCTTCGAGTTTTATCATGTGACGTTGTGTAATGATTTTTTATATTTTTATTGGGCTTTGCTGCTCTTTGTTATCAGGTATGTGCTATCATTAAAGAAAATTCTCTCTTAATTTTATTGAATTTCTCGAAAAAAAATGATTTTTTTATTATTATTATTTGTTTTAGTTAAAAAAATTTAACTCTGTGACGTCTTCGATTGGGGTGAATCCCACCCTATCAATTCATCTGAAGTCACCCTATCTATTCATCCCCAAACAGATGTTGGGTGACAAGTGCAGGTGGCCATGGGGTCATTGTTTGTTGTCTGGCCTCGGACAAGCGCGGACATCTGGTCTGGAATTTACAATGGCTAAAGAATGCCGGTGACAATAGGCATTCCTGTATGAAAGTCTTGAATAAGCGAAGCCTGTATGCAAGTCGATGCATAAAGAATAGGGCTATGAAGCCCAGGTGTGAGATGAATGGAAATTTCAGAAGTTGGATGAGAGTTATGGCGCCCTTGGATTCCAGACGGACGAGGAATGTGTTTGTGTTTGCCGCGCAAATGGGAGACGAAAGTGGCCCGGGGACGAGGGCAGACCTTTTTTTTTTGACCTGCCAATGAGGAAGACGAGGGCAGACCTTTATTTTTTGGGCCTGCCAATGAGGAAGACGAGGGGCGTATGGTGGACCCGCCCCTGGTGTTTAAAAGGGGTTAATTTTTGATGGAGAGAGGGAGAAGGAAGACTTGGAAAAGATTTGAACGAACGGAGAGAGAAAAGGTTGGAGATAGAGCCCTGGAGTGAGACGGACGGAGCCCTGAATGGAAACAGACAACCATGGAGTAAACTGGAGATTTACCCGGAAAAGCAAGGGATTGACGGGTGCCTGGCGGAATAAGGATTGACCTCGAGTGAAAAAGACTGTCCGCCCGGTTTGGCCTATTTAATGAACATTTTAATAACCTATGAAGCTATTAAATACTGTTTAAAATTTTAAGATGAGGCTGTAACACATTTTCTTGTCTTCTAACTACTGACGACGTTACAACCCCTATATTCATAATGGATAAATGGGTAATACGTACACCAGGTACATCTTCAGCTAACAAACGAACAAATACTGATGAGGAGTCTCAAAATTCTGAACTAAATGCCCCATCTAAAAAAATAAGAAAATACAATGAGGAATTTATTAAGTATGGTTTTACATTTTGTGTTGTTGATGATGAATAACGCCCGATATGTGTCATTTGCAACGAAAAATTAGCTAATGAGAGCATAAAACCAGCTAAATTAAAAAGTCATCTGGAAACTAAATATAAAGAACTTCAAAATAAACATGCCGATTTTTTTCAAAGACGAGTTGGAAATCTGAAAATTCAAAGTGCAAATCTACAGAAATTTACAATACCTCAGAAAGCATTACGAGCTTCTTTAAAGTTTCTTATCTAATAGGAAAAACAATGAAACCCCATACAATTGGAGAATCCCTTATCCTTCCTGCAGCAACTAAGATGACATCAATTATGCATGACGATAAATATGGAAATGATCTAAAAACAATACCATTATCAAGAGATACCGTGTCTCGGCGGATTTCCGAAATGTCACGAAATATCGAGTCAGAAGTCACATAAAACGCATACAAAATTCATCTGTATTTGCTTTACAAGTGGACGAGACTACCGATATTACTAAAATGTCACAACTAATTACTAACGTTAGATTTATTTTTAATGAAGATATAACAGAAACCTTTTTATGTTGCAAAAGTTTGGAAGGAAAAACAACTGGAGAAAAAATATTCAAAGTAATAAATGGATATTTTGAAGCAAAGTCCCTTACCTGGGAAAACTGTGTTGCGGTTTGTACTGATGGTGCCGCAGCATTAACAGGTTCGAACATAGGGCTCAGGGCTTAATCCAGAAAGTGGCGCCTCATGTTGTATTTAATCACTGTATGATTCATCGGCAAGCTCTTGTTGCAAAAGATATGGATAAAAATTGCAAAACATATTACAAGACGCCGTTAGTTTAATTAACTACATTAAATGCAACAGTCTTAACAGCCGTCTCTTTTAAATACTTTGCAATGAAATGGGCTCATCGTATGAGAGATTACCGTTACACACCGAAGTCAGATGGCTCTCACGTGGGAAAATACTACGACGGATATTTGATTTGAGAAATGAAGTGTACATGTTTTTAAGCGAAAAGAAACATAGATTGGCAAGTTATTAAATCAATGAAGTTTGGCTAGGAAAGCTGAGCTATGTAGTTGATATTTTTGAAAAATTTAACGACTTAAATGTGAGCATGCAGGGTGAGAATTCAAATATCATAACTTCAGCCAGTAAAATTCAAGCTTTTAAAAATAAGCTTAGTCTCTGGCAAACTGAACTGAATAAAAACAACACCGACAATGTTACCTTGCTTTAACTATTTTATCAAGGAAAATAAAATAGATATATTTACATTTAAAAACATCATTTCCAATCAAATTGAAAAGTTAAAAGAAAATTTTTCGAGAAGATTCGAGGATTTTCCTGAAAACGATCTTGGTTGGATTCGTGATCCATTTTCCTACGACATATGCAGTTCAACTCTTCAAATTAGTGAGAAAGAGCAATTGATAGATTTGATTAGTGATTACTCTTCAAAATCAATTTAAGACTCAGCCTTGACAAAAATTTTGGCTATCCGTGGAAAAACAATATCCCGTTCTATGCAAGAATGCCATCAAATTACTAATACAATTTGCATCAACGTATTTATGTGAAACTGGATTTAGCAAACTAGTTTCAATAAAAACTAAATACCGCTTTCGTTTGAACCCTGAAGATGATATGCGAATTGCAATTAGCAACATACATCCGAACATCGATGAGATAATCAGAAACTTGCAGCCACATACATCTCATTAAAAGGCAATTTACTGATTTTTATGTTATACAAAAAATATTTTCTTTAAATTATAAGTAATATTAATATGTGTGAGAAATGATGATTTTTTTATTCGATAAAACGAAAGAAATGCGCCTATTTACATCGTATTTGTGAACATTTTTCTCTAGGGGTCGCCAAAAATTTTCTCTCTACAAAAGGGGTCGCAGTCGAAAAAAGTTTGCGCACCACTGCTCTATAGGAATGAGATCTGACTGCTCAACTCATCCGGCGAATCACTTTCCAGAAATTCATCGACCACAGATTATCTCTCTGTGGCCTCGCGTTGGCTTCCTTTTAAAGAAAAGCAGAGCCACGTACACCATAAAAAGCGAACACACATCGGGTTTCAATGCCGCATCCCTAAACCTCGCAGCAGTCACAGCACTGTTTTAAAAGACCTTTAAGTGTGTTCGGACATTCAACATGATGCCAGCCCAGACCATCAAGCCCCCACTGTCGTAATGGTCAAGTTCTCGGACATTGAGGGCAGGTAGCGGATCTTTGGTCCTCTCCATATGAATCACTAGTTAAGCTGTATCGGGACTCATTAGTGAATTAGAACGGTTTCCCATGGGTCCAAGTTCCAACCTCTATGATCATTTTAAACCCTCTCTCCTGCTCGCTTAACTGAGGAAGGCAAAAAAGGTCTTACAAGCAACCCTCTTTCCTGAAGTCATCTGGAAACAGTCCCTCTTGAAACTCAGGTTCCTGCGGCCACATACAACTCCCGATAGAGCTTAGAAGCTGTATATATAGCATCCCTGCCATGCTTCGCTATAACTTATAAATAACAATCTTCTCAGATCGTCGTGGCTCTTGGACGACATTGCCCAGGTTTTCTCTCGACGGATCCGGTATCTTTAAATTAATACGATAAGTTGAACACGACAATAGGCGTTAAATTAAATTCATGTACAGATCAGGATTTGAGACTCACCTGATTCACCTAAGCTAAGCGACACCCTCTCCAAAATGCAACCACAACGCCAGCGGGAAGATTCTGGACAGATTTAACAAGTACCAGCCTCACTGGACAGCAGATTTTCTGTGACATTAGGACTCGAGCTCAGATCTGATCAGATCTGAGTTCGCGACCATGACCCTTCGGTTTCCGTGGTCACATGGCTGATATACGTGGGCTTTTCTTTTATATATTGAAGATTGTGACGGGATCATGGCGCTTTCTATTAATTTTCCTCTTGGGTTCATTGGGTCCGAAAAGGGCAAATTCTTCCCAACCAAATCCAGAATCGAAACGTGATTATGCTAATTAGGAACCTTTTAAATAGCAGGTTTAGCGTAAGCACGGTGGACTTCTGGGAAGTGATTATGCTACTTTGAGTTTAAACGAGCAAGCTGAAGCAAGCCGATATTCCAGTGTCAGCTATCCGTTGAAGTGCGTTAAGCTGGATACCATTCCACGCGAGATAAGGAATTTACATTGAAGATTCGAGAGGATTGCTGCTACCTAGGATATAGAGGTAGGACTGATCTATATATATACTAATTATTAGGAACTGGGTATAAACAGAGGTTAGGTATAAGTGGTGAAGTAATTATAGTGGTCAGGATCGTGTTTATTTGGTAATACGTATTGTGTGTTTTCTCACCTCAGATCCCCTAAGTTAAAATATAAATATTATAAGTGTTAGTGTTTAAGTTAAGATCTTAATAAAGAGATATTAAGATTAATGCAACGCCTGGTTCTTTATTCATTCCCACACCCCTAGGTCACGAAGATAACTTAGAAGTAAGGCATCACCCACGGGCGAATGCTTTACAAGATGCATAGTATATTGTGAAATTGAAAAAAATACTAAAATAAGGAGGACCCTTTCTATGTTTAACACAGCAGGACAAAAAGTACATGCAATACTTAGCTGCTTGAATGAGACTAAGCGGAACATTTAATCTATTGAATTAACATAGTGGTTAACTTCCCAAATAACTTCCTTATAGTGAGAGGAATTTTTTTATTTGTCCCTCCGTTTTTTGATTTATGTCCTTCAAATTCATTTATGTAATATACTACTAAAAATTTCTAACTTATGAAGATGGAAAAAATTGGGTTTCTCAATGCTAAATGAGTGTCTCAATGATTAAATATTCAACACTTTATTAATCTTTACGACATATTTCATTTTTTCCCTTCATAAAACCCATACTGTTTTATATAAATAGTATTAAGGAAAATACAATTAAATACAGTTAAAGAAAATATTTGGTTTTTAACCTATCAAAAGTTTAACGTATTAGCATTTCTGCTAACATGAACTTCTTAAAACCAAAAATACTTGCAGATCGATTTTCATCACGATTGGTGAGTAAATGAGGGAAGGTATATTAACGTCGCACTATTCAGCTATACGAGGACTTAGGGGTGATGAACCGAGGTGAAATGACGAGGACGACACCTAAGCCGGCAACCCTTTCTTAGTTTCCACACCACACCCACAAGAGGATTAAAAGTGCCCCCTTTTCACGGCGGGTCTTCAGCGGTAATAGGCTCAAACTCATGACTCGCTAGCCACGAGTCCGTTACCTTGACCACTAGGCTACGGCGGCCACTCAGTCAGGAGAGGAAACTGCTATGTCTTAAAAAGGATCCTGTATTAGTTTAAGAATCTAATTCATCAATCTACTTATGTATAGTTATTAAACGGGCAAATTACTATAAATCACTTGCGTTGAAATAATCTAGTATACAACCCTAAATTGTTTTTTTAGAATATTTCAGGAACAATTTTTGGATTCGAATGACATTCGGAATATAAGTTTGTTATATCATTGTATAGCTATAAAAGAGATTCTTCACGTTGGGAAACTCATTTCAAAAATTAGATTAACTTTGTGAATTATATTATTTAATTGATAAAATTGTATACCATTAATATTCATTTGGTATATAACATCGTAATTCAATGCCTTCTGTGCTTTTAAGAATATTGCTATCGAACTTTTGAAGATTGCTTAAGTGATTTAAAAAAATCAAGGTACAAAAGAGAACTTATAAATATTACAACGCCAAAGAAGTTTTAAAAAAAATGGAGTGATGATCTACCCACACATATTCGTTTACCAATTTTTCAAAACAACTCACTAAATTGTAAAACACATTGCACGTTTAAAAAAACCCATGGTTGTTAAAACTATTTTTAACAAGTAATTAATGAATTCAGCTTTAAATTCATTGTTAGTTTGATTACAATACAATATGGCGTATAACTCGCACTATTAACACAAAAAATTAAATCGAAATTTACGGGTTTGCGCGTTATACACCGGGTTTAAAAATGATAGCTTTGAAAATAAATAAAATATTAGCATAAAAATTAGATTTCTACGGAGATAAAAACACTATTTATTGAAAAGAAAGAACACACCCAATGGACTTAAAGAGCTGTATCCCTAGAAGAGTATGCTTTTTTTTTTTTTAATTCTAGGGGTAATACCTCGAATAAATGATTTCAGACATAAAAGCATTGCGCACATGCATTTCAAGTGTTACCTGATATTTGCAGGTAACGTGTGGTTTGACTCTGAAGGGAAGCACACATTAGTTGTATTTTTCAGCTTATTAAGATATTTCTGCATCTCTGGAATCACACGGTTCCATAAAGAAAAATACATACATATACTAAACCGCCTCTGACGTCATGACCAATGAAAAACGAGTACGATTTGCAATGACGTCAGATACGGTTAGCAGTTAACACAGATAAATCTGCATGACGAAAGGAACAAAGTCCAACATCAAGTATCTTCGTTAAAACGGGCAAGCACGTTATACGGCAATTGTACATAAAAATTCAAAAATGCTGCTTGAAAGTATCGATGCTTGTTGTACCCCAGATTCTAAGGTAATATATATTTCGTCTAAGAACATTGTAATTTTCGTGTCGGAAGGAGTGAATATTAACGTCGCATCGTTCCGCTACTCGAGGGATCTTGGTGAAGAACATGATAATTCTCAACCATGGTCAAGTGACGAAGACGACGTCTGAGCTGGCACCCCTCTCCTAATTTCCACACCACACCAACGGTACGGTGTTTGAGCCTCGACAGATTTAACGTGCATCACCCGCTACACGGCAGGTCTTCAGGGATATTGTGCTCAAAATCATGACATTCAGAACACGAGTCGTTACTTTGACCACTAAACTACCGCGGCTACTTTTAATATAGGAAAACGAGAGCAAAATAAGTCAAACATTTGTACAGATGGTTTGGTGATCATTTTCTTTAAATGAAAAAATATAATAAATAACAAAACATAATTTTAGAAACAAAATGAATTAATGTTAAAAAAATAAAACAAACATAGGCAAGAGAAGTAAAATAAAGAATATATCTTGCTCATTAATAACAGTAATCGGAAGAGAGAAAAAACAAGAACATTTTTCACATCGAATCCTCCTCCAAAACAATTAAAGACTAATTTTTAGAAATGCATTTAGAATCTAATCACACCCAACTGATTGAACATTGTTTAAAAATCCAATCCATTCTTTAAAGAGAGAAAAAATAATTAAAAATACCCACAATTAAGAAATACAAAAATAAACCTTATTCAGACATGGGGAAAAATAGCGAAGTAAAAAGCTGTTTTCTTTATTAACAAGATTGGTACTAATTAAAAGCTTAAAGAAAGCTGATTTGCTTAATTATTTCTTCGCTTTCTTTGTATTTCAATTCTTGAAAAGCATAAAGAGTTAAATTAATGTTGGAAAAAAGATGTAGAGAATGAAAGAAAACAAAATAAAAAAAGATGGGTTTTTTTTTCTTTCGATTTTATGTCTGCCAGTTTTCGCATTCTTAAAGAACAATGGAATAATAATCATTTATTGTATGACATGCACAAATGAGTATTAATAACAAAAGCCTACGTTAAATAACTAAACTTTCGCTTTTTCAGCATTAGCATTAGATAGCATGACTGGGTGAGTGAGTTAGTGAATATTTACGTCGCACTATTTAGTAACTCGAGGGTTTTGGCGGACGAACCTCGTCATTTTGCACCATGGTCAAGACGTTTGAGCTTCGGCAGATTTAACATGCATTGCCCCTTCGCGTAGGCCTTTGGCGGTACTAGTTTCAAACTCGACTCGGTCACGAGTTTGTTACCTTGACCAATAGGCTACTGCGGCCCCAATAGCATGATTGGACGAAACATATAAAAAGATATAGAGCTATTTAAAAGAAAACAAAAATTATGTGATTCTGTAACAAAATGAAATGTGCCCAAGTGTAAAGCTGTTGACGTTACGCAACTCGCCAGTTTATTTGTTTGATTTCAATCAATCACATAGTAATTCTAATGAAATGTGTGAAATAATATTCGCTTTTATTGCTTTGTTTACTTTGATTTGGAATTAATTATATATTTTCCAAAAGAGCTTCCGTTCACTTAGTGCTGTAGTTGGTTTATGAGAACTGATTAAAAATTAGAAAGAAGTGCGTTTTATAACTTTTACACATACAGTATTAAGACACGAACGAACTGGTCCTGAATTAATCGACGAGTCACTTCCTATCAGTGTTTCAATTAAAACGAAAGAAATTCGTTGTGAAAATAAGATGAGCATCAATCGTGTATATTTCACAGGTATTCTTTCTCCTCGGACCTATGGTGGCAGACAAATTAATGGTGGTGAGCTCGCGGTTGGTTCGGAAATTAATTGTGAAAATAATTTTGACGAATGATTCATGAGCTACTTGCAAATGCATTCAATTTTTAAAGATTATTTTAAATAGCAGTCAATAGGGAAGATTCAATGAATTAAATTGAGTTCTCTCTCAAGCCTTGAATTATGATATATGTTTCCGCCTGATCTTTTTCTTTCTATAAATCTTTGGTGTAATTAACCACTTTAATCCTTCTTCTGATTCAGGGATGGACCAACCCGTGGCCACCTCGAATTATTTCATGGCCAACGAGATTCATAATAACGTTCAGCGCTCTTTATTGATGAAAGAATTAAAAATTCAAAATTTATCAGAGTTACATCAAATACGCAAAAAAGCAAACTTGCAGCTACTTTTGAGAGTCGTACAACAAATGCAACTACTAATAAATAACCTCTTACTCATTACTATTTCGTTTACACACAGAACCTTATTCAATATCTTTTTTTTCTGTAAGAGGATGGCAGTTATAAGGCTTGCAATAGCATCAAATAAACCCTAGAATAGGTTAACACCAAATTAAACCTTGTTTAACCAGGTAGTCCTCTAACATTAGCATTAGCATTCATTTAATTTACTTCCCTTCCTTCCTCTGTAATAATATTTCATCAATGTAAACATAAATAAATAGTAAATAAAAATCGTTTCTTTTTTCAAAAATGTTTTCTTAATTTTCCTTTTTTAAAATTTAGCTATATTTTCATTAACTGCTTCGAAATTCAGGTAAAATATTGTAATGAAAATTCACGGAGTAGAAACGGAAGAAATAGATTTTAAGTATTAGGTTGGGGAAAAAGAAATCCATAATTTTTTCTGTAGATGACTGTAGTGTTTGTTATTTCGTAAAGTATCGATTAAACAATTTCAGATTTAGACTCATGGGAAAGGTGACACATTTCACACTAAAAGAAATTAATTTTCTGATTTTTATTTGGTCCATTAAATTGTGAGTTACAGGATGTTAGAAATGGAAGTCACACAAAGAAAAAGTTCGGTACATTTTACAGTTTTTCTTTAATAAAGGTGAAAATGCAAGCCAAGGGCTGAAATTCAGAAGCGTAGCTACCGCCGTATCAGCCGTATCAATGATACGGGGCCCCATGCTAAAGGGGCCCTCACATGCGTAGTAAAAAATCATAAAATGTTAAGGGGCCCCAAAAAGAGCCTCCAAGGAATTTTGATGCGGGGCCCAATCAAGACTAGCTAGCCAGTGCTGAAATTTTGAATGGTGTTTATGGTCTCGACACTGTAACAGATAATTACGTGCAATTTTGGTTTCGACTATTCCTTTCAGGTGTGCCTGTCGTCGAATATATCGATAAAATCACAGAAATGATTGAAGTTGGCCGATATGTTAATAGTTGTAGCATTGCTCAGGAGTTGAAGATCTATCATAAAACAGTTTTAAACCATTTTCACAAAGCTAGATTCAAAAATAATCATGATGTTTGGGCACCACACCCAACACGGAAACCAACCCAATATGAAAAACATGATGACCGAATTTCAATCCGCGAAGCCTTGATCAAACGAAATGGAATTGACTCATTACTTAAGCGGATGGTGATTGGAGATGAGATGTGGATCACATGCGACAACGATCGTGGTCAAAGCACAGTGAATCAACTCAAATGGTGGGCAAATCAGGAAGATTCTACTGTGTATTCGGTGGGACTGGTAAGGAATCATTTATTATGGGTTTCTTGCATATGGCCAGAAACTAAATTTAAATCTCTGATGGCAACAATGGGACCGATTGAAGCTAAAGACTGACCAGAAACGGCCAGAATTGGTCAACAGGAAAGAAGTTGTGTACCATCAGAACAACACCAGGCTATACACGTCTACAGTGAATCACCAGAAACTCTGAGAGCTTGCTTGAGAAATTTTGATGCATCCATAATGTAGTCTGGACTTTCAACCAAGCAATTAACAGGTCTCTTATCTTGCTTCTCTTCATTAGTGATAGGAAATTGACATAAAGAGAAGATTAAGAAAATCAATTACTAGAGTGTTTCGCCAATAGGGACCAAGAATGCTGTGAGAGAGGCAGCAGTATGAAGCGACCTTCAAAATAGCAACAGGTTATAGAATAAAACCGTGCATATTTGACCAAAATTGGTAACCCGAAACATGTTAAATAAAGTCTTGTAGCTTGCGTAAAAATAATGGATTTACTTTTCCACGACCTAATATATATATATATAATGTATTTATTTAAATCTTTTACATTCATAATTCCAGTAATACTAATTTAAAATGCAGGTTGTTCCTAACAGTAAATTCCCCATAACAAGTCATAGTAATTTAAGAACGACAATATTTCATAAAAGTTTCATTATTGATATCCCATGCCTCTCTCTCTCTTTGATATTTTACTCTCTCCTCTCCTACTCACTAAATCGAGTTATTTGCTATAAGCAGAACAACTATACCACACAAGTTGCTGAGTAACTAAATTATTAAAATGTATACGTAAGTACCGTTGCAAATGCATTTCCATCACAGTCATCGAAAATTCTGAATAATAAATTTCATTCAACGTGTTGCTCAAATTCTGCGAAATTGCGTTTCCAATTATTAATATTTTATGCTATAGACGTAGATTTATAAATCGATACGCACATTTGGCATTTTGTAGAATAGTAATATAAATCGTTCGTGGTGGGGATATAATACTGATGTATGACTACATAAGATGCCCTTTTAACCAGAAACTGCAAAGACAAGGGCGTGAAAGGTGACTTAAAATGAACTCCGCTTGATATTCAGGGTTTGAAATCTGAATAATTTTTCTGATAAAAAAATATTGGAGGATAATTGTGTTCTAACTTTGAACTCCTACGAAGGAACACATGCATCGCGTACCCTTAAGATGAAATTGTGATAAATACGGTGATTCATAAAGGAGTACATAGTTTCAATGCACTGCAAAGCTAAAGAATGCAAGATACTATATGACACCTGTAACAGAATTATATGGAATTATTTAAAGTTTTGTCAGAAACAGTCACAGATGTTCCATTTGTGGATCCTTAATCATACGGTACATATTGGGCAATAATCGCATTTTCACCCAAACTCGAAATATTTGAATCAAGTCTACTGATAACGATTGTGATACGTTGCATCAGCTCTGCTAGATCAACAGGAAGGGTAGGGACGAATCCCCACTGGAAGAAATCCCGAAGTGTTAAGTCAGGACTTGTGGATGGTCATTGGGTCCGCGACTTGTCCAATCCATCGCTGAGGAAGATGTTCATCGAGGTAATGTTTCACGTTGACCGACCAGTGTGGTGGTGCACCATCCAATGGGAGAATGAAGTTGCTGACTTTGTAATGCAACTGTAGCATCAACCAAAGTGGTAACATGTCCAAAAAAGCGATTTCCGTGACATTTTCCTAAATTAAAAAATGCAAAAAGCCTTTTCCACTGCAAGCGCAGCCGCTGTCTAGTCACATGATGCGCACTTCCTCCAGGAGCGAGACGCACACTTTAAAATAGCATCCACCTGACGGTTCGATGAGGTTTAATTGTTTCTGTTTTACAGCATCTAAAAAGTGTATATGTCGCAGGAAAATGATGAAATTAGGGATTTCGTCAAATAATGAAGGAAGATGATCAATTTACGCAATGATAAATAACGTCTCTTTGAGGTCATTTCCCTGATGGTAAGTGATTTGATCAAATCCCCAAACTGTTTTAGTGAAATGATGAAATGAAAAGTCAGCATTTATAGAGCTCTGTTTTCGATTGTTGAAACTCCTTTTTGCCTCCCCTTACTTCGTCCGTGCCAGGCAGCACCGGGCTTCTGACGTGACGCACCAAAACAAAATGAGCTAAATATCATTTTTTAGTTTTATTTAGTTATATTCTTTGCATTATTATCTTTCGATTGATATATCACTTTTGTATGCCTGAAAATTAGAAACTGGATAAGACTTCAGTTGAAAAATTTAAACAAACAAATTAGGGAATTCGACCACGCCCTCTTTATAAATTAAAAAAAACCTTTTGATGATGAAAAAAAGCTATTTTAAAAAAGGGAATAATGACTGAAAAAAAAGGCGTTAAGAATAAAGCAAGATATTTCTGAAGTACTACATTAATGTATAATTAAAAAATGTTTAAAATTCTGCTACAAATATCCTTGTTTTTTAAAAAAAAAATATTAGCTTTATTATCTAATTATTAAGTTAATTAATTTCGAATAAATAATTTGTAAGTCAATGATTATTGTTGTATTAATTGCTCTGTTTTTAATAATGTATCATACTTGCAAATTGAACACATTTAAATTCTTGACAATATTATTTCATGATTTCACTGAAACAGGTTAGCGATTTGATCAAATCACTTACTTTTCTCAGGGAAGTCACCTTACAGAGTTCTTATTTCAACATCTTGCGTGAACTGATCATCTCTCCCTTAGGGATTTGATGGAATCCCTAATTTAATCATTTCCCTGCGATATATACTATATGAATCATCTTATTTACTTATGTACATAGTTGAGCGTGGGAGAGAGAAAGTTAATCTACATAAAAAAACAAATTATTTATTTATTGTTTAAGCTATTCACTTTTATATACATTTAAATATAATTGCAAATTTACATTTAAAATTAAAATTTAATGTAACAGTTGTGACGTCTCTCGCGTTCTTCTTCTAACATAACTCCTAAGTTCTTTGACGGCCACGATTAATGGCAAAACTTTTCCAACCCAATACCAAGAAGAGAAACAGGGCGAAAATGCAAATAAGATATACTTTAAAAGGATAGAGGGTTTAGTGAGATGGGACGGCAATCTTAGAGATAACTTAGTGCGGAACAGTTCGGAACAAGTGTTAGACGACCTACTCGCAAAGAAGAAGGATAAGCTCATCTTCGTTAATATTGTTAATTATAAGAAGGAGTAATAGTGCCGGAGTATACTTATCTACAAGTAGCAGAATAGGAGTGTCTTCAACCAAGATAGGAGGGTTACTCTATAAAAGGTAATATTTTGTATAGGAAGTTAGATTAGACAGATAATTAAATATAATTAAGATAAGTGATCTAGTTGTGCGATCTGACTTAAATATTCAGATTAATTCGTGGCTTATTCTCACTTAAAGAAAGTTGTTATTTAGAATTAAGTTATTTAAGTTATTCTTAATAAAAGTTGTGTTAAGAATCACAAAATGTCTCATCTTTTAGATAATCCCACACCTCTAGCTTACGCGGATCCAACAAGACATAGCTATCGCAGGATGGCTATGTCACACAGTTTCTTCTGAACTTTCAAAAGCATCTTCCCTCCAAAGGCCTATGTCATGGTGAGTATGCGCTTGAAATCATTACACACATTCAACTCCCCGTACACTATGAGTGAGAGAAAATAACATTTCAATGTTCAACTACAAGAGGGCTTTTGGCGACGGACCACGCAATTTTGAACCATGGTCAAGTGACGTGAACGACACCTGAGCTGGCCGATACTAATGGTCGAGCGGAGTTATTGAGTCACCCCAATCCTTTTTTAATAATTTTTTTTATAGTACACAATAAAAATCGTAATTCCAGTGAATAATTTAATTAAGAGAAAATATATTTACCTACTTTCAATTTTTTTTCAATTTTTCTTTGCTAATTTTAGGAAAAAATCCAAGAAAACTGAACTAAAATGTTTCAAATGTGCGTGACCTTAAAAAAAAAGACACAAATCACAGACACTTTTCGCTAACATTACAGGAATGTTATTTGCAGGCAAAACTGTCATAATTTGTTGCTATTGTAATTTTACAGTCATTTGATGTTCGACAAATAGCATGTTGAACTTTTGCTTGCTTGTGTGTTTTTGACAAAGCAAAGTGTGTCTTTTGATACTTATGGCTTCATACTTTAGTTAATGGAACTCTTTTAGTAGCATTTGAAAAATTTTTTCGGTTCATGTTCATCGCTTTTCTCAAATTTACTTAAATATGCATTATTTCAGCAGGTTCATCACTTTTTTTATCAGTTTTAACATCTTTCAATAGAGATAAAAAATGCCCATTTCTTTTTTTATATATATATTCTGATCATTTACCAAACATTTACCTGCTCCTCATGCTCATTTACCAAACCACAATAAGTTGTACAACAAGGCAATCAAAGTCAGTAAGTTATTCATGGGGATGTAGCATTAACATAAAAAATATTTTGAAAAAAAAGTGATCGCACCGGGAACTCAGTGAAAACAAGTACCTTAAGATTGTAAAAAAATGTTTGTCACCCCAAAAAAGAGGGAGATATGTGACAAATATATTTTAGTTTACGTTAAGATTGCCAAACAGGAGGATAGTGTCAGGGCCATTGGTAACAATTAAACAGTTTTGCCAGAATTACCGATTTCGTGCACTCTGTGCTCGGCATAACCGCTCCCGGATTAAAAGTGTATTTAATGCTATATGGATGTTCTAAGAAAATTGTGTAAAACGTTTTTCATTATGCTTTATATGTTTGGGAATACTCGTAAAAATAAATCTTGGCCAAGTAATCCTTCAAAGTGCTCTCTGTGCTTTTCCAAAAATCATAAAAATATTTTACAAGGAAAAAAAGCGCAGCAGAAATAGTTTATTTGCAACTTCCCTAAATGAAAAAACAAATACATAAGAGCAGGGATATAACTAACCGTACAAGTAAGTTCGAAGGTCACACCGCAGCAAATACATTCTGCTGCCTACAGCTAATGTACAATATTTCAATAATATAACAGTGATGAAGTTTTTATCTCCCTAAAATTTTTTTGATTTTGGGTTCTGGGTTTTGTTTTTTCTCTGAAAGAGTAATATTTTAAATTTGAAAAGAAAACGTAATAAGAAAATCTCTCATCATGGGATTACAGCAAATCAAATAAAATGGTTTTTATATTTGGTTATAGTATCAAAGATAGCTAATGAGGTTTTGAAGAAGAAGCTTTTATTTTTTATGACGTAATATCGCAGATGATATATATAAATTATATCAGTGTAAATGTGTATTTTTTATTATGTCAGAAAGTATTTTGCTTTACTTCATTCCAGTAAATAAATTTTTTTAATCTTTTATTTTCGATATGCCCCCCTCTCGTAGGTTTATCGCCCCCCTAGGAGGGCGCGCCCCACAGTTTGAGAAACACTGAGTTAACATATTAAATTATAATGCTCCCTTAGAAAAATAATTTCACATTTAGAATAACGTGGTTTAATCTTAATCTTCAGTTTTACTTAAGTTTACTGAATTAATTATTGAGGAATTTGAAATAAATTTTTATCTATTTTTTAAAAGATTTATCTTCAATTTTCTTCACAGGTCTTGATACTTTTAATTTGATCTATTTGTTTACTTTCGTAACTATACTACATAATTTTTTGTAGTACCTTTCCCTTACTACGCTTAATTATGTGTTATATCTTTTATGCCTTTTTCAATTCTTCTGGCCACCTAGATGAGTTGAGAGCCAAACCAGTTTACGCCAGATTTCAGAATCGATTTGACACGGATAATTATCAGCTCATAATTGTCACTTATGGTTCTCGATCCCCAATAGTTAATGATCAATTCTCTCGATGGAGTTTGGGAGCGGTGTGTAAGTGAGAAAAATGATGCGTCGGGAAATTGTAGATCCCTCCGCTGCGGATGAGGGTGGCATTCCCGCAATTACACAGCCGGAATTGTCTCGCGATTTCTGCTGATTCCGAATAAATTGGGAGAAGGGAAAATGATTTTCCCTAATTGGGAATCTTCGCATTTACGAAGAGACCTGGCTATTTATACGTTTCGTCTTGGCTTCATTATGCTAAATTCGCTAAAATGGAGAGTGTGATAAGGTGAGTTTTAATGAATGAAATATCATTTATAAAATAAATAACTCGCTGAACTTCTTACAAAAAATATAATTAATTAACAAATGAGAGAAAATGTGTGTAACTAATGGCCTTTTCGCGGGGATTTATGTTTCTGCGACGCAAAATTTTAGACGTATAACTGTACTTAAATAATTTGTGTGTTTTTAACACTAAAGCCTCAAAAGTGTCTAACTGACCATTTTTGAGACTTTAATCAAAATTGTTGAATTCCTTGTTGTCATTTTCTTGAACTTCTTCCATTACTTTTTTTATAATATGTATCTTCTTAATTTTTTTCAACTGCTCTCTTTTTAGCTTCTTAATTATTCAATTCTTTTTTTATTTCGTTTTACCTGATAATCATATATACTCTACCACAGTGGTTCCCAAAGTGGTCCCTAAGGACCCCCAGGACTCCCAATATTATTCAGAGGTTTCGTTTAATCATAAAATAGAACAACGTCAGAGATGCACGTAAGATTTAATATAAAATAAAAAAAAATTGTTTCCTTTTTATTTTTATGGAAATTTATATAAATAACAATAATTCACTTGGATATTCCCGACTGTCTGTTGATCCCTTTAGCGAATGTACTAACTCAGATCCCAAACACAATAAATCGATACTAATACAAAAGCATCTTATTGAAACATCCACAAATGAGGAGCTTGTGACATCTCTCGCGTTCTTCTTCTAACATAACCTCTACGTTCTTTGACGGCCACGATTAATGGCAAAACTTTTCCAACCCAAATCCAAGAAGTGAAAACGAAGCATAGATGCAAATAAGATAACCTTTAAAAGGATAGAAAGTTTAGTGAGGAAGGATGGCAATTTAGAGAAGCTCAGTTCGGAAAAGATAAGAGTGTTGATCGACGGCTTAGAATCAAGACGCCCACCTCGCCAATCTATACAAGGTACATACCATTGTACTACCCTAGGAGAAAGATTTGGATTAGCCTGGACATTGAGTATTCAACCAAGGTAGGGAGAATATATTCTCAACGCTAGTATATTATTGAAACGAGATTAGGC
This sequence comes from Trichonephila inaurata madagascariensis, assembly GCA_019973955.1. Taxonomy (NCBI): domain Eukaryota; kingdom Metazoa; phylum Arthropoda; class Arachnida; order Araneae; family Nephilidae; genus Trichonephila; species Trichonephila inaurata. The sequence continues at coordinate 151,099 of BMAV01014898.1, forward strand.
GGATCTAATATATTTATATTGATAAGTGATCTAATTGCGCGATCTGAGTTAGTTAAAACTGCGTACTTTGGTTTATTCTCACTTAATATGTTTGTTTGATATTTAAGTAATTTAAGTTAAATTCTTAATAAAAGTCATATTAAGAATTATAGAATGTCTCATCATTCCGAGATAATCCCACACCTCTAACGCGGAAACCCCACGACGTAGCTATCGAACGATGGCTATGTCGCAAGCTTAAGCCAATGTTTGAACAATTATACCACAAATTGGGATTACAAAAACAGATCCCAATTTTATGTCCTGCATTATGTGTTATTGTACAGAAGTTGTTGACTACTTTTCGGTCTTCCAATTTAGTAGAACGCGGATTCAGTACCACAAAAACCTCATCACACACACAAAAAAAGAAACCGACTAAAAACTAGTGATTTAGCGGTTGCTACTCATACATATTGAGGCAGACACACACACACATAAATACACTCATAACCTCTCAAGTTCATCAACTTTTTGAAAAATTTTATTTTAAACAAAAGTTATAATTTCAATAAGTAATTCTTCAACAAAATGTGTTTTTTTTTAATTTGTAATTTTTATACTATGCATTTATGTAGGTTTTTCACTTGGAGGCTCTTGGAAAGTTTTGACTATAAAAAAGGATGCATGAGTTAAAAAGTTTGGAAACCACTACTCTACCGTTATTTAATGAGCAGTCTTTTTGATTGCCGGAAAACATATGAAATTTTTTATAAAGTTATCTGCATCGAAATTTGAAGATTCTAAGTTTTCCACGAGAAGACTATTCGATTGTGTTTATGCACAATTTGTTTTATGGGCTTATGTACAGTTTGTTTAATGTCGAGCATAAGTACCGGTTGGTCGGGAATCCATAAGACGTAACAGGGCCGACTCTAGCAGTTTTGCCACTCCGGAAAAAAATGGAGAATGCCGCCCTCTCTCCAAAGCAAAAATTATGATTGAGAAAGATAAATTGTTCACATAGATACACACCTATAGAACTCGAATAATTCTTAAGAACAAAAAGCCAGCATAATAATATTATAAATATTGTTTTAAGTCAAATACAAAAAAATTCGAAATTAAGGACATAATTACCTGTTATTAATTCAAACGAGTAAAATGTAAGAGAAGGAATCGCCCGTTCTAACAGGCCAATTTCCTCTAAAAAGAGTTTAAAGATCGTGTGGATACAAATGTTTATTTTACCTTACAATATCTACACTAAAGACTAAAAACATTTCCTGTGACACTATCTACGAAAAAAAAAAAAACTGTTACTGCATCTGTTCCCTTTTGGATAGCAGACACCGGACGTCGTAAGGGTGAAAGGAACGTCGCTAATGACCGGGATGAGGAGAAAGTTACATATGAAATCTCCTGACTCATCCCACCTCGAACGCTTGAGTTTCGACATTAAAAAAACAGAGTACAAAACAAGGAAGATGCAATAAATGAAACACCAAACTCACATCCAATAGTATTTCAGAAAATATATCAAAATTTTTTTTGAACCAAAATTATATATATATATATGTTTAAATTTAATCCAAATGCCGCCTTTATAATTTACCGCGGGTCCGGCCCTAGAGCCGCCCCTGGCCGTAATAAAGATCATTACAAATATTTGCGATCTGGTTAGATCTGTATATAACAATAGGCCACAAACCATGGATAATAAATTTAAAAGAAATAGGGTAGTAGTAATTTCTGTATATTATTAGTAGACGCTTAAAACACAAATTGAAAAATTTACCACTAAAATATCAATTCGAAGGAAAATGTTGGAAGATATAAAAGCATGAGCGAGCTGTCTGAAAAAGATGAGGAACATTCTGAAAGTAAGGATGGTATATATCAGGGGACCTTTCAGCTGTGGCGTGTCAGACCAGTCTACCAATATAATTTAGTGTGCCACAAAGTTAGACATTTTTGAAACATTTTAATTCCCGCTATTATACATACAGAGTTAGAGAATATAGGTCAGTAATATAGATTTCCAGTTTTATTATATATTAATTTTGCATCATTTAAAGATATATATATTTTTTTCATAAAAATAAACTGCATGAAATATAACTATTTTTTCAACAAAAATAAGTATAATTAAAATTGTACATATATTATATGTTTTTAAACATATTTATTCAAATAAAAAATAGACTACATAAAATATAAGTATTTCTCTTGATTATAGTTAAATAAAAAGATAAATAAAAATTTTAATGCGAACCTAGTACTTGCTTCGCTCTACTTTCATACCGCAAAATCAGGGAATAATGTGTTCTTTCAATTTGAAACGATTCTGAGCATTCAGTTGTTATATAATTTCTTTGCGGACTCAAAATATTTTTCATAGGAGGAAAGTGTTTTTCTTAGATATGTAGACAATTAGAAATGTGTAACAATTAAATCTCTCCATCAATGGCATTCAATGATTTTACAAAACAGCTGTTTATCTTTAAAGCAATCTTTCAGATTTATTTATAATTCCGTAAATGTCGATATTTTGAAGATATTTGTCAAATAATATCTATTACAAATTTATCAACTTCCCTCCAGTTTAAAGAGTAATACAGGGTACCACTGAGAATTATACCACGGGCCACATGTGACACGTGTGCCATAGGTTGTCGACCCCTGATACATATGATCTATTGTTCACCGACTCTGAGCTATTCAATACCAATCATGAGGAAGAGAACATTGTGAAAACGAATAGGAAATGAAAAATAATAATAATAATAATATTGTTCCCTAGTTCTGAGAGAGTGAGTGAATATTAACGTTGCACTGTTCAGCTACACGAGGGCTTTTGGCGTCGGACCTCGTCATTTTGAACCACGGTCAAGTGACGAGGACGACACCTGAGCCGGAATCCCCCTCTCCTACCTACCACACCAGACCAACAGGAGTACGTTTGAGCGGTCGGCAGATTAGCGTGCATCGCACCCCTACATGGCGGGTCTTCAGCAGTACTAGGCTCGAACTCATGACACGTTGACCATCCCTAATTCCGAAGATGAATGTTAAGAGAAGAACGATCAGATTATTGAAACTTTAATTCATGAAACTGGCAAAAAATTCTAAGAGCTTCTGAACCTCTAAGATCCCTCCTTCAATCTGTGTTTTCAGAGAAATATCGAGACCAACAGGATATGCGAAATGCAATATTATAAAGGGCAAACAAAGTAAGGAGTGCATTACCGATAAAATGTAAAAATTATATTAACTGCAGTGTCAGCTCAGATGCCATCCTCTTAATTGTATCGTGGTTCAGTAGAAAGAAATCCGTAATAAAATATGTTTAATAAAGGCTGAGAGTGTGGAAGGCGGTGGCTTTCCAAAGGGATCGGTTTGTAAATAAGCCAAGGGTGTGTGAGGGGGCCACACACACAATCCTAATGATTTCGTGGGGCACTTCGGAAAAACCTTATAATCCCTCAAGCCGCATATCAAAGTATATGTCTTTATATTATATTTGGACCTGTTCCAAACAATTATTGGGTTGAAAATTTAAAGTAGATTGTCATATTATTATTGTTTTCCGCGTATACACACATAGATAATATGTCATGGTCAAATAATGATTAATTTATCTAATTAAGGGAGATATTTTTTTTCTCAACTCGTTACTTTGTTTTTGCAAGTCGATCTCACTGCGTGTATATGCGCATTGTAATGGATGTGGCAGGTTTTCGTTACATTGGATCACGATTTATGTTTAATAAATTTCTATTTCGAAAAAAAAAGAGATTCACAGTAACAGAAGCAACGTATAAAATAAAAACAGTTATGGAATTTATTTGTTTAAAAACCTCTAATATATTTTTGCACAAAATACTAGTATAGTAGTATTTTGTAATGTTGTAAAAATCTCGCAGGCTGTAAAATTATTCAAGGAGGTTTATAAGCACTTTCAGCTGCACTCGGTTCCTTTGGGCATACCGCTCGTGTTGTTTGGAGAAGTAGTTCTAAAAAAGTAATAAATCATTTTAAGTTAAAAATTTTAATTAAATACAAAATATAAAAAAAAAAACTTATTTTTTAAATTGAATACTTCTAATATATTTTTAAAAAGTTAAGCGCGAAATTTATTATTTTTAAGTAATAAATGCATAGTTTGTTTTTTTTTTATTCATTCAGGAAACAAATATATTTAACACTGGGTTAATTATCATGACACTAATTAGAAGTGTTTTCATGCAAAGTGCAATGTGTTTTTATGAGTAATTATTTGCCAAACAGACGAACACAAATCAATGTTACTATTAAAAAAAGTTTTAACTAATCAAGAGAGAAATTTGACTTGTCCTTGTCCTGCTGATTTAAAATGATGCCACTTTTAGAATAAATCACTGTGAAGTGAAAATGGTATGAAATTATTTTGAGTAACAAGTTAATTTATTTTCTATGCAATATAAATCTTTGAATAAAATTCAGATATTCAGAAAAATAATTATATTTCTCCTTCAAAATAGTTCGAAATTTTGAGCTAAATGTTTATAATTTTTATATTTAGAATAACTTTTTACAGTGTGGCTTAGTTATCAATTGATTTAAAAAATTTTAACACATTACAAATTAATTTAATTTTTATTCTTATGTTTATATTAAATATGAATAGCGGTATTTAAATTTTTTCTTTTGATTAATTTTTAAATCAAATACATTTCCATAGGAAGGGATTAATCAAACAAAAAATTCATTAATTAGAAAATAACTGAATTGTCTGTTCTAATATCCGAATAAGTTTGTTTTTCAATTTTATTAATTTAATTATTTGTTACTGTGTGTCTGCAAAATCATTTCTTTTTTTTTTCCTTTTTTTTCTTTACCTTATTAGTTTTACTCACATCTTACAAGTTAAAAGGTTTCTTTTTCTTTTTTCAAATTTTATCAATGTTGGTTTGAATATTCAATTTTATCACTGAATATGTTTTTGATTGCGCGCACGCGAGGTAAGTCAAAAATTAAAAAGAAAAAAGAATTAAAATTATAAATATATATATTGTCACTGCTGGTTACGAAACTAATGCTTTATTCAACAATACCTAAAGGCTGTTGTTTATTTAACTTTTCGGTAAGTGAATTTTTTTATTTGCTTATTTACATATGGAATATTTTTATACTCATGATGAAGTAATTGATTTTTAATTTAAAATTCTATTACTTTTTTTTTCTGTATTAAGCTTATTTTATTTTTAAATAAGCTACTCAATACTGTTTTTACATTTAATTATTTTAGGAAAATTTAACCAACAAAAATGAACATATTAAGAAATAAAAAAATAATTTAGGTTGTGCTTTGGCATGAACACTGCTGAAAATCCATCATGTACTACATTAAGGCGATATGGTACCCTAAAAATCATCAAACTATCGATTTTTTTTTTATTGGCTTATATGATGCTTTTAATCCTTCTTAATGTGTCTGCAAAATTTCAGAGTTGTATCTATATTTTTTATTCGATTATTTCTCCATTTTTGCTGCATGTCAACAGACTTAACAAAGCTGCCACGCCCACTTTTCAGATCGTCTGCTAGAAAAGAGCCTGATAAATAAGGAACTAATTTTTTACTCCAGCTGATTAGTGTTTAAACTGAAATGAAATAATTGTTTTGTTTTTATTATATGAGGTTATTCTACTGGGTTTTCTTTGAAGTTCTGTTCCTACAAATTTAACTATATTTTTGTATTGTGTTCTGAAGAGTAAGAAAAGTTGCTTTACGACAAGGAATTTGGTGATTTTTCCAAAAGTTTGTTAAATGCCTAGGTCTAAAAAAAGTACTAAATCTGCCACAACGAAAGCTTTGAAGAGGTGGTTTTCAGATGCTAAGACAAGTTCAGAAGTTTTCAAAAAAACTAACTTGAGGTGTGCAAAACTTGAAGAAGAATGCAATACTTTTCTCGTTTGGATGAAAAATATACTGGTATATCCAGATCTCCAACATACGTCATTATTGATAAAAATGCATTAACAAATCTTTTAAAATACTCTATGTAATACTTGCAAAAATGCTTCTTTGCGAGTAAATTTGGAAGAGCCTATGGATTTTGTGAATATATTAAGTTAAAATTATGGAAAAAAAGAGTATGAATATTTGTGTACATGTTGTTTATTATAGTAGTATAGAGCTGTGCATGAAATAAACTCTAAAATGTGTGTGTAATTTTTTTAAAAATTGTTAAGATAATGTTTTATGAAATATTGACCTTTTTGTTTATATATTCATTATACATGTATATTCTTTTATTCTTGTAAATTTTTTAAAAAATTTGTGGTAAGCAGTTTGAAACAAACTCATTAACATTACATAAAAGTTTCAGATTATTGGAGGAATTTTTTATCATGCTATTTAAGAAATGAAAACTTTAAACTCATTTTTCTCCATGTTGAATTTTTGAACATTCACTGTTATTCAAAACCCTAAGGCTTTTTTGATAATTGAAGTAAGGGTTTGAAACTTTTTATACATGTTCTAAAATGTATGTTTTATAAAACTGTGCATTGAATTAGCTCTAACATGTTTAGTATTTTTCTAAAAAATTTCAAAATCAAAATTAATGTTTTTTCGAGAATTTTTGTAAGTTTAACTATAAAAAAATTAATAAAAAATTAAAGAGCAGTAGCAGAAAAAATCCATGCACAGTTTTATGTAGTATATTATAAGGTACTTGGAAAAAAAATTTTGAAAGAAAAGAAACATATTTAAAAAAGCCTTAGGGGTTTAAAAAATGTTTAAAAAAATTTAAAAACTTTAAATTTTACAAACATTTTGCAACAAATTAAAATTTTTGTATGGAATTATTATTAAATATTAACCTTATAAAATACAATTAAAACCAAATATCAAATATTAAAAATAAAAAAAATTTTAAAGATGGTACCATATCGCCTTAAGTGCTGTTAAACAGTAACAATGTTAATGTTTAGATTTGTTTTAAAACTGTAGGTGGCGCCACGAATATATTTTGCACTTAACCCGTTTCGGATTCAAAACACACTCGGAACCTTTACAAACCTCCAGACTATATTCAACGCTTTTCTTTTTGAGATAACAAGTGCTTGTATGGTTCGGTGGTTCAGGGTATGATTTCGCTTAGGGTGCGAGAGGTCCTGGTTCAAACCCCGGCCAAACCCCTCTATACTTTTATAGAGTTCCCTGTTCTGCTTGTTATCAGTAAAATGTGCGGCATGAATTTTAATAATAATTTTAATGTCTGAAAAACGACTTGCGGTATGTTTTTAAAAACCAATCAATCACAGCAATTAATATAATTTGTGTAATGTTTTTTCATAAAAACATTCATTACTCTAATTTTCTGTAAGATGCATTCATTTTTAATTACTTTAAAGCATAACATTTATAAAATGTATCTTATTTTCATTGTTAAAAAGAATAAAAGGCTTTTAAAGAAATAAATAGTAGCATCTTAATGAATTTAAAAAAAAAAAAAGTAAGAATGTTGAATTAGTTCGGCTATTCATCTTTAAAATATGATCTTCGTTTAAACCTTATATATCCTTCTTGAAAGAGGTGTAAAAAGGCTTTGAAACGTGTAACTGTCTAAAATTGGAAGTACATAACCGACCTTAAACAGCAGAGGTTACGAACAGAACTGGATGTTAATTAAACCATCACAGGCATGGCTCGGTGGTCTAGGGGTATGATTCTCGCTTTGGGTGCGAGAGGTCCCGGGTTCAAATCCCGGCCGAGCCCGTTCGCATTCTTTTTCCCTTATCTAGAAGGGTATTTATCCATTTATATCCGTACCTCTTTTTTTTTTTCTGCTTTCTTTTTCACCTTTTTCATTTAAAATTGTTTTTTGTTAAAAAGGAACGCATAATAGCATAATCGGTTTTATATTGCTTGTTATCTTACATATTTTATTTCCAATGTCGTACTAAATTTGCAAGTAATATTTTAAACTAGGCTTTTTAAAAAAAATTTTCCTATCAGTTTTTTGTATCATTTATAAATTATTTTAATTTATAAAATAAATTTGAAAACAGTAATAAATTATTTATAATTAGAATAATTAAATAATTATGTAAGTATTATTTTCATAAACTGATACTATAACTATCTTTCCTTGTAAAAATCTTCAATTTTTTTATATATATATATATATGCACCGGAGAGTGATGAATGAAAAAATTTATAATATATACTAGTTTTAATTTCTGTCTTGTTAATTAAAAAAATTTCTTCCAATGCATACTAGAAGATCGAAAAATTACATATAGATTGAAGAAAATTATTACTCTCTTGTTCTTTACAAATTGCTTAATTTTTTTCATAAATATATAACAAGCCTCACTAGTATAGAATAAGCAATAAAGAACAAATACAAATTATTTATATATAATTTCCTTTCTTAATTTCTTCTACACTCTTTAATATTATTAACCGTCTTTTTAGTACTGTAATAACATAAATTGCCTTTGAAAACCGAGAAGCTAATAATGAATTCATTAAATGAATTTTAATTTTGAAAAATTATTTCTAATCATTTGAAAGATGATTTTATTCAAGGTAGAAGATCATTTAATTAAAAATTTTATTTCAACAGATCTCATTAAAATTGTTCAAATTCTCTACAAAAAGTATTTGCACTTTATATCTGGCTTTGTATTTTCCGCTGCACTGTGAATAGATATTATAATTATTAAAAATTACATGAAATGGCATTCATTACGAAATGCATTAAGATTAAAAAAATAAGGAAAAAACTAAAATCATAAAATTTCATACGAGTACTTCAATACTTAAATTCGTGACATAATAGCCCATAAAAGAGACTTATTAATTTATAAGAAATACAATTAAAAAGATGAAGTTTTGATTGAGGGAAAAACTCCAAATTTTTTTTACTACACCTCAAAATGTTTTTGAGGGGTCCGAAATTTGACAACACAAATGATGTCACTTAAAAAATAGAACAATGTTTTCTGCCCCATCCGCTGAGTTCTAAGACGCTAGGAGCACTGTATAACTCTGATTTGTGCTTTCGTAGAAGAGTCTTACAAATAAATATAAATTCAGTATGTGTATCTCTGTTACTTTCTTAGTAATATTTTAAATTTTACTATACCTCCCCCAATAGTGTGATTTGTTGTGATGTGATGTGAACTAAAATGTATAAAATCGAATTGTAAGAAATTTATTATAAGAATACCTAATTCAAAACCACAGAACAAGTTCAATGCATTGAACATCAGAATCCACTTATGCAGTTGTCATTAGCGATAGTTCATTTAATTAGGTATTTTTTTTACTTTCTCAATTGCGAAATGCCGATCTTTAACATTTAAAAGGAAATAAGGCTATTTCACACGAAAATCTTCCACCTGCTAGATATTATTGAGAATAAATGTGTAAATAAGTAGGAGATGAAAAATGAGTAATTAAATAAGTAAAATTTGAAGAAAAAAAGAAAAAAAATCTTCATGTTGCCTCATGGGTCCCAGATAACTTTGTCGATCGACATTATTTGATTGGCAGCATTCTTTTTATGAATTCTTTGATTGGCAACATTCAAATAGATTGGTTAAGGAATTATTTATTAATGTCACAGTTAACAAAGCACCATGAGGCAATCAAAGATGCTTGCGCTTGCGCCTCACCTTCCAATTCTCACACCACAGCAAGAAATTCAAATCGGGTCGTTTTTCAAGTTCTAGATCCTTTGAAGACCTTCGCTTATAAAGTGATGCCAATATATATATGTGTGTGTTAAATTTAGTTTAAGTGTTTCCTTCCCTTGGTAGAGAGAGGAATTTAAAATTGTGATACCATTTTCTTTATCTGAATGAAGTTCTATTTTACAATGTTCGTCATTCAGTAAGCGGCGTGTAGTCTTCAAACTATGTTCCACTCAACCCTGGGATACCACAAGGCATACTCAGGAGTTCCACGAGTTATAGTAAAAAATTTTTTAAAAACTGATAAATATGTATGTAAAATGGATTTACATTCTCTATGAAGTTTGTATAGTTACTAGTATCCAAAAAGCACATCCTATTTATTAAAACTGAAAATTTTATTTATATTATTTATTTTTCAACGCTTTTAGACTTGTATTATAATATAATAAAAGAATATTAAAACGTTTTATCATTATATACATACTTCCTACTAAATAGTAAATATTCTATTGTTTAATATTTCGGGTTCCACGAGATAATTTTATACTCATCAGTTAGCACGTCTCACAAAACTAAATAGTTTCCTAATGAAAAACGCACCTTTTGCATTTGTGGAAAAAAACGCGTATAATGAAGGAGAGGAAACAACTTATAATATCAACCGATTCGATGTTAAAATCTAAATTTGTGCAAGAACAGCTCCTCAATTTTATGTAGCAAATTCATGCATAATACACAGTATTCCTCGCACAGCTATAAATATTTTAATGCCATTCAGAACATTGTGTTTAAGAGAAATATATTTTTCAATGGGAGTGGCGACAAAAACAAAATTAAACCTAGAATATGTAATGATTACATTAATTTCAATAGACCTAGACTTCGAGAGTTAGTGTGAAAAAAAAGTAAGCACATATCCCGATAATTAAATATAATGCATGGGTAGCTGATTCTTAGATCTCAAATCAATATTATTAATGAACAAATTATTTTAATAAATTAGATTAGAAACTTTAATAATAAATGCAAACCTTTTTTAATTGTCTTTGCATAAAGTACCTGTAACTATTCTTCCAAGTATGTATGTGGAATGGGGTTTCATTAAAACACTTTCTAGTTCTAGGGATTCCGCGAGTTGAAAAAGTTTCAACACCACTGTCAGGGGTGGCTCTAGGGCCGGACAAACCGGACCCCTGCCCGGGGCGGCAAATTTTAGGGGCGGCATTTATAATATATATTAACAATATTTTTTTTGTTGTTGTTGTTGTTACGAAGCATTTGATATATTTTCTGAAAATATTTTTGGGTGTTCATTTGGTATTTCATTTAACGTATCTTATCTTATTTTATTTTGCACTCTGTCTATTAGATACAGTTTTCTTTTATGTTGAAACTTGAAGGGTTCCAAGCGGGAGTATGAGTTAAAGCATGAAATTTAATATATTTACACATCTTTCACTAATAACTTTCTCCCCATCCAGGAGTGAGGTTACAACGGACATTCCTTTCACCCTTACGATAATCGATGTTAGCTATCCAAAAGGGGACAAGGGTAATAATAGGTTTTGATAGATAGAGCCTCAGGAAATATTTTATTTTAATCTTGTAGTTACTATACGTTAAAACAAACACCTGTGATCTCCACCATTAGTAGAATATTTATCGAATAAATTGATCTGCTTCAACGGACGATTCCTTCTCTTATATTTCACTCATTTGAAATAATAACAAGTAATTACGTCCTTAATTTCAAATTAATTTGAATTTTTGAGACTTAAAATAATATATATATATATATAAACACATAGAGAGAGATAGCGGAGGGGGGGGAGCGGCATTTTCCATTTTTGTCCGGGGTGGCAAAACTGCTAGAGACGGGCCCGTGTGTACTCTAGTACAATGAAATTCATTACACATTTAAAATATGTTATGTGTATCTATTAAGAAAATGTTTATTTTTATTGTAATATAATTAAAACTATAACAATTTAATAAAAGAATAAATAATATGTATATATTTACTTTTTCGTCATTCATTTTAAGTCATACTAATGTTGACTATTTTTCTTTCAAAATATAAAAAATGTTATTCATATTAATTTAATATGTTTCATGTGATATTTAACTACGTTACTATATGACATCACGCAGCAGTTTAATTAAATTAAGTCTGTCGCATTTGTGTTCTCTCCCCCCGAGACAATATTGAACCGAGACATGTATGGGCACTTTCCCCCATGGACTTTTGCCTCCAAAATTAATCTCTAGCAATCTCCATTGGTAATATACACTGCAATGCGGTACAGAACTAAAACCCCAAAATATATTTGTTACAGAAACACATTTACTAATTCCTATATTATTAATGTACAGATCTCATCTCATTACTGCAATAAACAAAACACTAACACTAAAAACTTACAAAACCGGACAACAAGATACAATATGTTTATTTTTCTTCTTGAAGGAAATATTTCTTTAGATCAGCGTTTCTCAATGTGTGGGACGCGCACCCTTGAGGGGGGGGAGTGCGAGCATATCGAAAATAAAAAGATTAAAAAACATAACTGGAATGAAGTAAGGCAAAATACTTTTTCCATGATAAAAAAATACACATTTACACTGATGTAATTTATGTATATCATTTGGCAATATTACATCAACAAATAGCTATCTTTGATTCCAAAACCAAATTCAAAAATGAAAAAAAAAACATTTTGTTTGATTTGCAGTAATTCCTCAATGAAAGATTTGTTTTATTACGTTTTCTTTTTAAACCTAAAATATTACTCTTTAAACCCGGACCGTGAGAAAAATTCTAAGAAGATAAAAAATTCATCACTTTTATTATTATTGTACATTAGCTGTAGAAAGAAAAGGAAGACTAGATTCACTTTTCAGCCAGGCAGCATAATATATTTGCTGATTGACCTTCCAACTTACTGGTATGGTTAGTTCTATATTAATTCCGTCCCATCTTTTATGTGTTTGTTTTTCGTTTAGGGAAATTGTAAATAATAAAGAGTTTTATGATATTTGGAAAAGGATTGATTGATTTGAAGGATTATTTGGCCAAGATTTATTTTTATGAGTATTCTCAAATATCAAAGCATATTGAAAAACGTCATAATTCTTTTTTAAAAATCCATATTTTTATTCTGAATACGTTAACAAAGAGCAAAAGTTAATCAATTACAGTCACTCAAATACCTACTCATATGAGGCTGTAGCTCGAAAGAGCTGGGTACTCAAGTAATCCACCCAATGATATTCTGAATACATTTTTAACCCGGGTGCGGTGGCTCGGGATATCTGTAATCTCTATTGAAGGATGTTAAAACTGATGAAGCAAAGGAAGAACATGCTGAAAGAATGCATATTATTCATGATTGAGAACCGCTATAAACATGAAACGAAGGAAAAATTTTCAAATGCTTCCTAAAGAACTCCATCAACTAAAATATGAAGCCATAGGTGTACTACAAGGTTCAGTTCGCCTTGTCAAAAAGACACAAAAAAGAAAAAGTTCAACTTGCTATTTGTGGATCACCAAAGGTGTCACGAGTTCGAACTTAGTACCACTAAAGACCCGCTGTGTAGGGTAGATATAAACGCTAAATCTATCGAGAGCTCAAGAGTGGTGTGGTTGTTAAAACAGGCCTGCCTCAAGTGTCGTCCTCGTCACTTGACCATGGTTCAAAATTACGATGTCCGTCTCCAAAAGCCCTCGTGTAGCTGAACAGTGCGATGTTAATATTCACTCTCTCATTCATGAAATCACAGTAAAACTGCAATTACTTGAACCAAATATGACACCTTTGCCAGCAAATAACATTCCTGTAGTACGGTGCTTCTCAAAGTTGCAACACTCGCGACCCAGTATTCAATCATAATTTTCATCGCCCCCAAACAATAACAATGTACTGAATTCAATACTATACTTTGACGCTAAGACTACGATACGACTTTTACCTCTTAATCAACCCCCATCCCCTATGTACATAAACGTCTCGCTAAGCCAAAGTGTTTATTTCCCCAGAAGTATATATACGTCTTTCCGAAGTACGATCTTTTCTGTGCACTGCTATCTGTAAAATTATTTGGAGGACTTTGGAATGCAATAAAAGGACCTCGACAATGTTTGCGAAAGATTTACTTATTCCAGATTATTTTTGCTTCTTTATTCCTTCCTCCTCCCCCAATATATCACATACGCGTGCCTACGTGGTAAACGGTTGGCATTTGGAAGCGAATCGCAAAACTTTTGATCGGCAGTCAAGGTTTAATTATAAACGGTACAAAAATTATCAAGATAAGTGTTAATTTTTGTTTCAAACTATATATATATATATATATGACAAGCCCATAGGGTCATTGGTAATTAATAAACTTGTTTTTAACTCAGTATTTTGTTAAATTAATTATAAAATACATTGAGTAGCACCAATATATTTATAAGTGTAATATATCAGTGTAAATGTATATTTTATTTTTTATTATGTCAGAAGGTATTTTGTTTGTTTACTTTCAGTATATTAATGTTTTTTAAATAATGATTTGCTCTCGACTTTTCAATATGCTCACGCACCCCTTGTAGAGTTGTCACGCCCCCCAGTTTGAGAAACACTGCTGTAATATGAGTGAAAAGTGTCTCTGATTTGTGTTCTTTATTAAGGTCTCGCACGTTTGAATCATTTTAATTCAGTTTTATTTGATTTTTTCTCAAATTATCAAAGAAAAATTGAAAAGTCCTTGAAAGCTGGTAAATATACTTTCTCTTAATTAAATTATTCTCTGAAATTACGATTTTTATCGTGTACAGTAAAAATAATTATAAACAAATGATTGGGGGTGGGGGGCTGAGTCACCCCAACTACCATTAACGTTAGTATTGAGTACGCGCCTGCTCCTGGGTTAAAACATCTTGAAGTCTTCTCGCTTTAAATATTAAAAAGTAACACAATTATTCTTTATCGGAATTTTATATTCTTTTTCATTATTTAACATTAATTCTAAATGCTTTTTCTGTGAGGTTTAAAATTACAGTTCTTTTAAAACTATTTACAAAATATAAGCATTCATCTAAAAAAATCATTTTACATTTTTGTGCACGCGGTTTTACTCTCCTTGCTGTTCAGCTCAGGGCCGGACGTGACCTTTGGGGACCCTGGGCTAACAATACCTGGGAGCCCTCTAAATAATTAAAATTTTTGCCATTTTCTTAAAAAAATTTTGTGCGGGAAAATTTAATATATATATATATATATATATGAAACTTAAGGTTTATTTTTAATTTTACACAATCTAAATACGTTATAAACAATTACATAATTTACAAAAAAACTTTTCTTCACTTTTGTGCGGCAAATTCCTTTATTTGGGTCGCCAGTATTGAAAGTTTGAGAAGCACTGCTTTAGATGTGCTGAGTGAGTGAATATTAACGTCACCCTATTCAGCTACTCGAGGGCTTTTAGCGACGAACGTTATTTTGAACCATGGTTAACCACCTCTCTTAACTTCCACATCACACTAATGGGAGGACATTTGAGTCTCTACAGATTTAACGTGCATCCACCCCTCTACACAGCGTGTCTTTAGAGGCACTAGGCTCGAACTTATGACACACCGGCCACGAGTTCCTAACCTTGACCACTAGATTACCACGGCCAAAAGGATTTAACGGTTTCGTATTATAAAGCAACCCGAAGGCTATTGGCGATTGATTTCATTATTTTAAACCACGTTCAAGCGACGTAGACGATACCTAAGCTGGCACAACCCACAAACCAACGGGAGCACATGGAGCCTCGACAGATTTAACGTGCATCATCCTCTCTACACGGCGTATCTTAGTGGCACTAAGACTAGAAAATGGATCCGGAAATTGGTATGGAAGTAATGGGTGTGGAAAATTGTGAGGGTTGTTTTGTATTGAAGTGAATCCCTTGTTTGTAGTTTCGTCTTATTCATTATATCATTTTTTGAAGTTATACTTATTGGGAGTTTGGGAAAAAAGGATGAGGGTAAATTTTTACGATACGTGTGCTCACCGTCACGGATGGGGCGTAAAATCGTCACGGATGTGACGCACACCATTGTCTAATATTTTAACGTGCCACTTTTTTGGTGCTAGGGGACTCATATTTGGGGAATCGTAATATTTATCGTTATAAACCATATCTGTTGGGACGCTCCCCCCCGGTGCATTCCCCCATCTACAGCTTTTTGGCCAATATCTCGGCAACCGGGATTGACAGTCCATTCGGACCTGGCTCATTCGATCCCTCTCTATCTGCTCTTCCGGTTGTTATTATTTCACGCTCATAGGGCTATTTCTTCCATTGTTTTTAATTGTCTTAAACTTTTTGAATTTGTTTAAATTCACAATATCTTGGCTCCTGTTCGAGTCTCGGAATTGAGATTTGAACCAACTGTTCCACTCGTCGAGACCCATCCAGTCATTTACTTCATTCCCATTGTGTAGGCATGGGGAGCGCTTAAGCACTAAAATATCATGTTCCCATGTTAATCCTATGGAGACTAGAAAAATTTCACCCCTCTAAGGAATGGAGCTTGGGACTTGATTTTGGAGGTCCGCCATATTTTCGTATTAGCGCAAGATTTATATGGAATTGGTCCCTTCCGGTCCTTCCGGAATTGGTCCCTCCCCCTGCCCGCCTACAGGGCTTCCCCAGTAATAACTCGAATCCTATAGCAGCTTGGTCAATCTGGATTCGATTGTTCTCCCTATGAGCATCCTAGATATATTTTTTCAGGACCATAGCCCCATATATTTCTTCACCCATATTTAACATTTTAAAATTATTTTAAAGTTTTAATTCTTTTTAAATCCCGCATAGCTCCGAGGAATTTTGAGCTTCGTTTAAGAAACTCGGACCATAGGTTTTCCTCGTTCAGCTCTTTCATCTGTTATAACTCGTGTGTAGATAGTGGGCCTAGGGGAGGGCGTTATCACTAAAATTAGAATCCCCATGTTATTCCTTTGGGGTTCGAAGTTTTGATGACGTCACAATTAAATATTACAGAGATAGAAGGAATGAAACTCTGGGATCACCTACAATTCTGTGTATCGCTGGGATGTGCTTGACCACATTTACGTCACAGTTGTTCCCCTCCCGGGGAAATTACTTTTGTTTTCCTTTCTCGGGCTAGCGCCGCCCCATTTGCAACTACAGACTCCGGACCGGTTCGAATGGATTCCTTATTTCCTCACAACCAGGCCAAGTTTCGAGTAGCTGAGTGCCCTGCTTCTGTTTTATTTAATTGTTTCAAATGTTTTAATTATATTAAAATGACCAAAATTCGGGGGCTCATCAGGCGGATGTCTTAATTTTTCAGGAAAAATTCTTCCTTCCGAGACGTTCAATATGAGGCCTCAGGTGTCACATTCGGTTCACCTCATCTCCAGATACAGTCTGCCGAAAACCCCCATGTTATTGGTCCTATTGTCTCTTTGCGGAGGTGTTTAAATTTATTTAAATCGTGATTATCTCGGGTTTGGCTGGTCCGACTGACACTTAAGGTTAGTATCGTTCAACTCTATTAGTGACCGCCTTTCGTCCTTGGCCCAGCTTGCCCTGCTCAAGATTTTTAGAAAGATTTTAATCTTGTTACGCCAAAGAAGTATAATTTCTCACGTTCGTACACACTCACTTTTTTTAAAAAAAATTTGACTACATAGACTTGCATTAAGAAAAATATACTATTTACGTAAAAATCCCATACTAAGCTTAAGGTTACTAATACATGCTCGAAACAGTAAAATGCCAAAATTAAGACTCTTTGTTTATGGGACATATCTGTAAAAATTTCCAATATGGCTTGAATTTTTCTGTGATCTGAAGAAAGATATTTTAATAATTCTGTAAAAATACAAAAATAATTTTTAATTAAAGAATTTTTTTTTCTGTTTAAGTTTATGTTGGACATAAATTTTGAGATATCATACTACATACTTAAGTTTAGGTACCATTTTTTAAGAAAGTATCTCTTAAATATGTTAAATATTTTTTGCATATATATAAAAAATACACAAAATAGAGTGAACCTATTTTTTTAGTAAAAAATTAGTGTAGTTTCTTTAAAAAAATTATAAAATTCTGTAATTTTGAAGATTTTTATTTTTTATCCCTTTTTCATACATAAAACAATTTTTTAAAAAAACTATGCACTACTTAGACTAAAAAAAAATAGGTTCATTATATGCCTAGGTATCCTGTATAGAAGTATAAAAGATTTTGAGCCTGTTTTTTTTAATAGTTATTTTTTTAAAAAAAAGTGTATCAAAAGGCAAGAAAGAGAGCTTGAAAAAAAGCTTTCGAGAAAAAGTGAAAAAAACCAAAACATTTGTAAACGTTTGCTTACATTTTTGTTAACTACATTTTTCATATTTTAAGGTTATTTTATCAGCGAAGTTTAAGTGTCTTACATATTTTTAGATTCGGAAAAATATGCACTATTTTTTAATAATAAAATTGAAAAATCGATTTTTTTGAATGTGTATGATGTCCTGGTTTTCTTAAGGTATCCGACTTAAGTTCGGAAACAAGATTTTTCAAAAGCCTACAAACGAATATATATTTTTTAATATTCAGAATCACTTAGATTAGGATATACGTATAAAACTGTTTTAAGAATATTATTATAATAAAAAAAATATTTAAATGCGATATTTTGGTAAAAAATTAACTTAGAATTATTGATTTTCAAAATATTGTTCTTGTAGGAAAAATGCTTCTATAATAATAATATTTTGCCTTTTGATAGTTAAGACTTCTCCAGAGGGCCTAAATTAGGATTATTGGAAAATACACATTTTTTTCATAGTTACTATTAATTGAAATAATAATAGGTGTTTTTTCTAAAAATGTTTTCACTTTGATATATTTAAATATGGATAAATCCACTTCTAAGTTCTACATTTCAAACATCCTAGTCCAGGCTCTGTACAGAGGTCTGAGAAATATATGGGCAAAATATTATTATTATAGAAGCAGTTTTCATACTAAGAGAATATTTTGAAAATAAATAATTCTATGTTCATTTTTTGCCAAAATATCGCATTTAAAATTTTTTTTTACTAATAATAATCTTAAAGCCTGTATATACGCATATTCTAATTTAAGTGACGCTAAATATTAAAAAAATATTCATTTGTACGCTTTTGCAAAATCACGTTTCCGAACGTAGTTGGGTACCTTAAGAGTAAATTTTTTTCACGTTTCAACATTTGTTTGTCAGAAAGGTTGGAAATAGCACTTTTAATTATTTTTTATCAAACAGTGGGCACTCTTCCCAAAAAAGGTTGGCCACCCCCATCATGGGCCTTTAGGAAAGCTACTGTTCTTTAGAGTCAGATTTCATTATCTTCCAGACTTTATTATTTACCAGGATCCAGAGGGCACATTTAGCAGTGCCGACGACCAGTTGTGTGTGTGTGTGTGTGTGTGTGTGTGTGTGTGTGTGTGTGATGTGTAGTGTGTGTGTGTGTGTGTGTGTGTGTGTGTGTGTGTGTGTGTGTGTGTGTGTGTGTGTGTGTGTGTGTGTGTGTGTGTGTGTGTGTGTGTGTGTGTGTGTGTGTGTGTGTGTGTGTGTGTGTGTGTGTGTGTGTGTGTGTGTGTGTGTGTGTGTGTGTGTGTGTGTGTGAATCTGAAAGTTCTCCAATTCTACTCCTGAATAACATATTGTGACGTTTGATAGGAATAAAGGTAGAGAGATCTTGGTAAATTTAACTATTGAATTTATTTACGTCACAGCTGTTATTTACAGAAGTATGCAGTGAAATTATTAAACTTATTAAAAGATTATTAGAGTCCAATAAAGTGTTTTGTGAGATGAGGGATCCTTTCAGCCACCGCTCCCGGTTAAGTTCAGAGCATCCTGCCATTTGGCGGGAAAAGTTTCCTCTGGGTCAAGGCGGCCAAGCATCAAGCCTCCCACTCAAAGCTGCCGGATGCAAGTGTGAAGATCGTTTCCACAAAAAAGAAGTCGATCACAGCTGCGAGACACAACGTTACAATATACTTAAAGGGAATCAAGGATATTTGGAAAGTAAAAAAAAAAAACGAAATAAATCATGAGCTTCAGCATTTCTCATTCTAGCTTTTTCTTTCTTTTTTTTTAAAAAATCGAATGATTGTCTTAGGTAATCTGTGAAACTTTGTAATTGGATTTCACGTGCATTTCCCTTAATTAATTTTGGGGGTTGCTTTTGTGAGATGCCTGATATAAGAACCATGCTCTGTGGGAATGAGCCTTACTATTTAAAAGGAATGATAGCGAATGGGAAGGAAGCGAGATGGACGGAATCATGGGAGCACTGTATGTAACTGCAAAAAAATAGTTAGAGCAACCAGGAACGATATTGTTAGAAGATTCTAATCAGACTATGTACAGGACTTTTAGCATAAGTAGATATATATTCGGACATTTATAAAACGAAGTCACTAAATCCTGAAAAAAGGTTCGCTATATGAAAAATTCGCTTTACAGAGGTTCATCTTTCAATTTTCTTTATAAACCACATAAAAAATATTTAAATTCATATTAAGAAAAGTAATTATTCACACCTTTTTGTAAATTAATATATAGTTTATATATTTTACCTATCAAAGAGAAAGAAAAACTGCAAGCAAAATTTTTTTGACACCTTTATCCCTTTCCTGAAGAATCAAATTCCTTTCTTTGATGCACAAGCACTTATGTTTTGACGTTTTCGAGCTACTAGAAACGAAGCTACCAATACGGCTGATCAACGCTATAAATGAACAGAGACTAGTTCAAGATTTGGGGGACGCGAGACAACTCCACTGCCGGTGAAAGGGGATATGGAAGATGTTTCCAGTTAATTAGAAAATGTGAATTAAAGGTTGGGGAATGGATGGAATGAAACGGCCAGAATTCTATTGCTCTTTGATAGTTGGGCACTTAATAAAAACAGATTAAGATCTATGACCAGCATTAATGTGTTAAAAGAGAGAACAATTTGAAATGTCGAAAAATACTTTAAAAATAGGGAGAATCACAAGAGAAAAAGTTCGTAATATAAAAAATGCACTTTGCTATTGGGAGGTTATTTTACGAAGAAAATCGTGCAATGTTCTTGGTTCCTAGAAAAAGTTCGCTATATAGAAAAATTCACAATATAGAGGTTCGTAATATGGAGGTTTGATTCTATATCCTATTTATAACTAGAGATTACCTATTAGAGGTAGAAGTTAAGTAAACCATTCTCTAAATACTTATTTTACCGTATAACCCGACATATAACGCGCACTTTGAATACAAAAAATGAGATCGGAATTTACGGGTGCGTGTTATACACAGGGTATAAAATTGACAGCTTTAAAAATAAAAAGAGATGAGCATAAAATTTAAACATCCGCATGTATCAAAATTAATACTTATTAAAAAGAAAATGGCATTCCTTATAAACAAAGGGTTGTAGTTCTAGAAATATTCTTTTTTTTTCCAAAAGCCTTGGATAATACCTTGAATAAATTTCAAAACACATACGAGCATTGCACTCGTACTTCTAAGGTTTCTTCCTAAAAAGGGGAAAGCGCGTTATATGATGAATATACTGAAAAATTTAAAAAAAAAAATGTAGTTTGAAAGTATAGGTGCGTGTTATACGCCGGATTTTATGGTAATTCTTTTTCATTTAAGAATTTGAAAAATTGGTTAAAGATTTAAAGTTAATTGATATTTTATAAATGTCTGCCACTACTAACAAAGCGTCAAAACTTATTTTAACCCAAATTAAAGCTGGCCAATCAGACACAGCTCGAGATGTAAGCTTTTTTACTCAACCCACCACGCAGTGTAATTGCTTATTGATATCTCCCACGATTTATCGCATTCGAAAAGCGGACATCAGATATAATTTTCCCTTTCCGGATATCCCGATAATAAAACACGGATAAGGGGACTATCAGCACAGCACCTAATGCCTTTTGTCGGCGGCACAACACAGTCGTCGTTGACAGCTTTAGAACCTCCATTCCCCACCTTCTCGGTTTCCATAGCGACTCATCATACCTCCGAGGCCCATTCGGCGTGAAATAGCAGCCACCAGATGGCGCTGACTGGCGTTAATAATCGGAACAAGAAGGGGGAAGGGGGAGAATAGAATAGAAGTGGACAACGAGGGTACTATTGCTAGCCTGGGGGTGAAAAAAAGTCCAGAGATTTTCATTTCTTACCTCCCGCCCTCGACCACTTTGATGAGTTAGGAAAGTTTTTTTATTTTTTTATTATTATTTCTTTATTTGTCCTTTTTTTTTCTTCTTTTCATCTTGTTATTTAAAGAGCTTTTTCTCACCTGCCTGTTGTAGATGTTTCTTTTGTGTGAGGAAAATACCGAAACAATATTTTTTTAAAAAATACTGAGAGGTCAGAGGTCAATGGATTGTGTGAAGGGTCTATTTTAAGTTTCAATATCCTGTAAATTGATGAGGCATGTTTTAAGTGCATAGAGCTAATTTGGACTTTTTTTCGCATTGTACTTTTTTATGAATCACTTTTCTACATAAGTCTTCGCACATATTCATAAGTGATTCGAGCTAAGATTTAGAGGATAATGATGTAATCATCACTTATTTGCTTTTTGTTTTAATAGGCTATAATTCTCATTTTCTGATGCAAGCACTTGTGTTAAATTAATTTCTAAGGAAAATATCAATTCATTTCAAGATCACTTTAAGCTTACTCATTTTGATTATTGATTGATTGATTGCAATTTAATGCTACTAATTCACTTGGAAATTAATTTTTTCAAACCCATGGATCACAATATTTAAGCTTTTAATAATTAATTAAAATTTTTACTGGAATAAAGTTTCAGAATGAAGAGAAATTTTCAAAATTAACAAAATTTTTTAAAAGTATTATTAATGTACATTAAGTCAAGAAATATAAAAATATTGTAAGCATACGTAAGAGAAAAAAAAGTAATATTTAGATTATATGCCAAATAGCATATAATCAGGTTTAGCATGTTGTATAACCTATTCAAGCCCTGGCGATTTTTCCTGTTAGGCCTTTCATTTATAAATTCATTACAGCAATAAAATACGCCTAAATTTATAGTTTATAATCATTTCACAAATTCTACAAGTTCCAAATTCAGATCACACCTGTGTGATCACGGGCCTCAGAACGGGCGAAACGCAATCTGACATATGATACCGTGTTCCCTGAAGTGATCCCATATATGTGATGATGGTCCTGAACGCGAACAAGATTAAACTAGGAAATTGTGTTACTGATTTTAGATTGAAACTATTCTATAAAAGGAATACATAACCTTTACAATATTATATGAATTAAGAGCAATGTTTTGTATTTTACTGAAGTTCCAAAAAAATTTATGAGAATACTTATAACGGAATACTTTTTCATTTTAAATATTTTTAAAATTGTTATTGTGAAAATGGCATCGTCTAGGCCGGGGGTGAGCAACTGTTTCGGCTCGA
>BMAV01014901.1:0-27271 GCA_019973955.1 Trichonephila inaurata madagascariensis
ATTTCATTAAAAATACCTAGTTTTCAAAAAATCACTAATTATCACTTAAACGGTACATATACAAAGAATATTACAAGAGAATATTGACTGAAAAAAAACTGAATCTGTATGCGCATGTGGCATTTTGAAATGTATTAATTATTCGTTTCAATTAAAATTAAAGATTTGATTATCTCAGAGACAATTAAATGTATTTTCACAAACTTTCTACATTGATATCTGTTAACATGTGGTTGCATGTGAACTGGAGAGAACTAATATAACTCTTAATTTCTTTGTTGTCGTTTGGGAACACTTATTATCATTCCATATTGTTTACCTTTCTGTGGAACATCTTGTTACAATGTATTTCATGTGTCTTATCTGGTAACAAGCGACATTAAAGTTCATTACTCTTCTAAGATTTGTTGAACATCGTTTTAATCAAATGAAAAAATATTCTGAACCACGCATTATAGAAATTTAATATCTTTCTCCAACCCTTCTTATCTTCACCAAAAACACATAACACATTTCCTGCAAATTTGAAAAAATATTCGTTGGGACTTAAAAAAATTGATTTTGAAAGTCCACTGTACCTTTAATATACATTTAGAAAATACAAGTAATACAACCGCGATTACGATTCTGCTATATTTCATTTATTTTTCAATACTTAATGTTTTTCCTAATCGAATGTTTTAAGAGAAACTTTAAATTTGCACGGGAAGAATGTTTCGATGTTAAGTTCAAGAGTTTGTGGTTTAATTTTTTAGTCTCACAACAGAAATCTATCAAATGTATTCCGCATTTTCTCATTGTCTTACATTTCGATTGGTTTATTATGCATTTGAATTATCTAGTGTATTTTTGAACAAAATGGAAAAAAGTTTGTTAATATGTCATGTGATTGTTTTATCTCTTTGAAATAGAAACACTACATTTGAAGGTTAATAAATAATCAATTCTTTTAGCAAATGCAATTGTGAAGTGAACTTTTTTCAGAAACGTTTTTGCATTTGAGTAATTGCAAGAAATGTATTGATTTTTTATACTGGTTTGAAATGGAATGACGTGTTACTGCGAAAAAATAAGATATCCAAAAATAAAACCTTTGCAACAGAATTAACTAAAAGTAAAAATAGATATACTGCAGGAAGCCAATAAAAACAGCTGTTTATCTGAAACTTTTATTGTTGTATTAGACAAACACACATTCCATAGTGTTCAAGCTACACATAATAATATAAAATACTAGTCATAAAATGGGTCTTACAAAATAAATTCATGTTATTTTATTGTCCTTAGATATGTAAGATTTTTAATTTTCTGACATTTTAACTAATATCCACATTGCGCTTAGGAAAACTGCAACTTCTTCCAATTTCTGAGTCATATTAGAGAATTTAGAATGTGACATTAAAGTAATTTTTTTTTATGTGCAGGTTGGGTGGCGTGATTGGTTTGTCGCTGGCTTTCTGCACCTAAGGCTGCGAGTTCGACCCCGGCTCAAGTCGGTGGATTTTTATGATGCAGAAAATCGACAACGGCCATGTTGTATGATTATATGGCATGTAAAAGATCCCTAGAGTGTCTGTTTGGCTTGGATTCTCTCCGAAAAATTAAATCCTAGTACAGGTTCACATCATCAGAGCTCAGGTGCCTCATTCTTGGGAGGAAACTGGATGTCAAAATTACTTGCGGCGATTGGTTTCTCCTATAAGGTGACGCACTAAAAAGAGACACCAGCTTCCGCGAATGTACTAGGTCTACAATGGTAAAACACCACACAATCCGCGCGCAGTCCATTAGAAATAAAAAAAAACTTCTACTAAGTTAAATACAATGCTGGTAAATATTATATCGAAATCATATTTTGTGGAAAGTTAATTGAAAGAGAAATGAATACTTCCTTACAAAGTAAATGTTTTTACTTATGAACATATGTAATAAGAAATAAACTTCGGAATAGAGTAACTAAGGACAGAGGTTGTAAATTAAGGCCACCGACAAGTGACGAGGACACATTCGAGCTTGCATTTCACTCTCCTAATTTTAAAAATATGTAATGTCAGGATTTTGAGATTGAGTTCCACATAAGTTAGAACAAGCTTTATTCATCCTGCAAATTGATATTTTAGTAAAATTATAAATTGAATTTAGGACTGAATTTGAACATCACCGGTCAAAAACTTTCGACTATGATCACTCGGCTACTATGTCTTATTCAGAAATTAAATGTAACAGTGGCTTTGTTTTTCAATTCTTACTATTAGCTCCCTCTCATTTACTTATCTTGGTGGAATTTTCAATGGTTAATAAAATAATTTCTATTCCTCCAATCAAGTTCAAATAATTTTTTTAAACTTGTCCTGGATGACACTTGACGTTAATACAGTTTTTTCAAATATTAAATCATTAATTAAATTTAATTAAATTAATTACTGGTTTTTGACGCCACCTTAGAGTCGTCTCTGTTGTTGTAACAGTGTAACTGTTAAAACAAAGACAAAGATTGGCGTCGAAAACCTGTTTTTCAGCCAAACTAGCCAAACCGGGTTTGCATTGTTATAACAATGCAGACAAATCATGCTCTTTTTTCAATTCCTCTCTCTACTATTAGTTCACTCTCTCCCTATATATATATGTAATAATAATAATTCCCTTTAGCGTTCTTTTAATTAATTCTTTTTTAATAACATGTAAATAAGCTTTTAATTCTTAAGTTCAAAACTAATGCCCTAATCTTAATCGTAATCAACAAGTATTATTACCTCAGAAATCCCTTTCCCGCCCATTTTAACCAATCAGAGCTCTTATTACAAAGGAGTCACGTGATCTTCACTGCCGGGTATAAAAGGAAAAATCTTTTGTGATTGCTCTCTTGCTTTCTCACTTATTGCTATCAACTAATGACAGTATTTACACTACAGCTCCCAGTTGACTATCAAAATTCTCAGGACTTTTTTCCCACCAAAATCAGAAGACTACTACCCCCAGACTGTGACGTCAATCGCCTGCATTATCCTACCAAAGTCAGTGAACTTTGTTTTTCCCACTCAGGTTTTCCACTTGTCAGCGCCAAAATACTTATCAGATAGAGGATGGAGGATCTATTGCAGATCCATATCCCTGTGACGTGAAGAAACGTGATTGCTCTCTTTGTCTGCTTGCCTTCACCATGTAATCGTCGCCGCTTGCTTTTGCTATGTCGCTTGTGTCTGTTTTCGTGTTCTTACCAAATAGTTGTGAATTACCATCCATGTTATGTGTGTGTCAATAAACAAGTTGAAAATAAATTATGAAGATGTTTTTCCTGAGACCAGATAAGCCAACAATCCAGTGCGCCAGCGGCTAGCCTTATCTGATTTGCAGTAAATGCTGAAATTCTACACGAGGGTAATTGGTGGACATCGAGGTCAGCACTTTCGGTATAAAAGCTAATACTGGTCTAGGAAGTTTTTTTTCACTTGTGGTCATTTTCGTCTGGCAAATATTTCCATAATCCTTCATATAAAGAAGGATAATGTGAATGAATATATAAATTAAAATATTTGCTTACAATCAATTATGAAGAGAATTCTGAAAACACTTACTTGCTACACTTATGCGCATACAACACGTTACCACACATTAAAGTTAATCTCTATTTAGTGATTTTAAATGTTGTATTTAGTAGTACGAGGGCTATTGTCGACAAACTTCATAAAAATAAGTCATGGTCAAGTGACTTGGACACATCTGAGCAGCACTCTGCTTTCCAAATTTCCACACTGTCAATGTACAGACTTTCGAGTCTACACAAACTTATGAAGTGGCTCGAATAAACATTGTAGGCCACGAACTCGATTCCTTGATCATTCAAAGTTAGATATCACTACCAAATATTCATTCATTTCTACCAAATGGTAATATACTCAAGAGCATTTCAAAAAGTTACACAATTTCCTTACAGACAGCTTTATTTTATATCTGTTGTGAAATGTTATATTTCCAATCATCATTATTTTGTTCTCAAGAGACTAAAATAACAAAATGCAATATTACTATTTTTCGATACTACTATTTTTTGTGAATTTGCTGTATGACTTACATCTGTCATTTAATTTGAGATTGGTTTCTGAATAAGTTTATTTTTCATTATCAAAACGCAAAGGAAAGTATTTTTAGTGTTTCTAAACATTTTAATCTCAACGAATTGGCACACGAAGAAAGGGTAGGCCAAATCTGATATGGATTGATGGCCTAGAAAAAGATCTCGTAGTTTTGAGAACTAAGAATTGGAGAAAACCGGCAGGAAGAAGGCTGGCCTGGAAAAGGCTTCTTGAGAAGGCCAAGGCCTACCCTGGGTTGTCGAGCCACTGAGGAAGGAAGGAAACACTTTAAGTGATCTTTTGTAACAAGTAGAGCTAAATCTTTGGGTAAATACGATTACTTTCAGTTATGTAAATGTATAATAACAATTATTTCAAATATAAATTTTATTATTCCATATGCATTTTTAATTACAATTTCAGTTTATATTTTAATATAAATATGCTACAATTATTTTAAAGAAATGACCTGGTTAAATTATTTGGTTTTTCAAAAATATCTCTGTCAAACAATACATTTTTAAAAGCTATAAAATGTTGCGAAAAAGTAAGCAACCGAAACGATCTTTAAAAACTTTGCCATTTTAAGCATTATCTTATTTCTGCATTAAATAATAAATTTTGATATTTTGTGACTTTAATTTTTAATAACATAAGGTTTCATACCGTTGCAAAAGGTTTTCAAAGTTTGGCATTGCCAGAATTTTTCAATTATCATTAAAATATATGTATTTTCAAGCTGAACGACTCCAAATGTGGTCCCATCGCATATTTTCAGAACTTAAAAAGTCTACTAACATTTTTTTCGAAATGCATTGTTTTGTATACCAGGTGTCCTCTAAGTCCGTAAATAGTTTAAAAATGCATAAACATTTAAAGAATTGATATATTTGAATACGATTTGCGGAAAAGTCATTCTCGTGAAGGCGGAGTTTTTTTGGTTGAGAAAATAAATGAGTTACATGGTCTTACGGTAGATGGTGCTGTACTCAAGCAAATCTAGGAAATTATGCAAATCAGAGTTCTATAAAATGCGGAAATTATTGTGGGTCCCTTTTTCTTTGGGGCAAGATTAGGCTGGAGGATATGTTCACTGAATGGAAAACGTTATCTAGAAATGCTACGAGATAAGTGATACCATGCTTGTAGGAACATAACGTCCTTGATAAGGTGATATTCATGCAAGGTGGTGCACCTCCTTATATTACGACCAAAGTGAAGCAGCTTCTGAAAAAAACGTTCATTGACGAATTGACATGAATGTCCACCTCACTCACCGGACAACACCCATTGAATTTTGGCTCTGGAGTTATGAAAAGTCCCGAGTTAATCGCAATAGCCCATCTTCTTTGGCGGAGTTGAAGGATGCTATTCGCCAGGAATTTTCCTGCATCCATCCAGAAATGTTACATGCTGTAGTGACCGGTGTTACCACTCGCTTGAAAACTGTAATTTGTGGTGATGGAGAACTCATAGAACAAGCACGTTAGGGTTGTGGAATGATTGCAAACATGTGCTTGTAAGAGGTCTTCACCTCTTTCTCGGGCACCTAGATATGTAGGAGGTAGGGAAGAAACACTCACCATGATCCAATCAATCTATTTATTGATCACACATTATAATGACACAAATTCAATTAATTACAGTAAGAGAATGGTTCTAACCGCGAAAGTGGAGCAACGACGAATTACACGAAGGATTAGGAGACTGTCAAACTAGATCCTTACTTTATATAGGATATAATGTATTATCCGATTTAATCTAATATTAATTTAATCTCAGTGATCAATCGTAACTTTAAATCTTCCTTCTAATAAGTATTTATTCACAATAATTCAATAACGATACCTGTCAGTAACAATTTCACCTGATTTCTGGTTTGCATCTACTCCTACTATCTATTCTAGCTAGAAAACTTCGACTACATAGAGTAAACTTAATTTTCATATGATGATTTTCTTCTTCCGAAGTGTTGGTTGTGAATAATGCGAATTGATAGCCCAAAGATTTCCCAAGAGGATTATTGGAAGGATCGCGAATGGATCCGTCACAGGCTGCCTTAAAATAAATTGTTTTCATAGATATATGGTACTTATTTCTGTAAAGCACCATATATAGTAGGAAAATGTAACTAACTTTATTTCTAAACCCTCAAAAATCCCCCTTTACCAATATGACTTTTCCGCAAACCGTATTCAAATACATCAATTCTTTAAATTTTTATACATTTTTAAAGTATTTATGGAATTATGGAACACCCGGTATATATAAAGAAGTCTTATGAGTAATGAGACGACTCGCTCCAAGTATATTAATTTATTAAGATCTTTATTATTTGCCAATGCTTTCATCTGACTGCTTATGGCTTCTGCTTCTTTCTCCAAGCTTCGTCACACCAGTACATCTTGCGGACTCTTTTCACGTCACTGGCGCTGAGTCCCGGTTTGTCGTAGGTCTCATACAGGCGGACCCCCGTCTTCGCTTCCATTGTGGTGGACTTGTTGTCCTTGGAGAAGGCCGTGTTGCCGTACAACATCACAGAATTGTAGTCGAACGTGTCCATTAAAATGTTTCTATGGGGCTGCAATTTTGTGAATTGATCTTCTAAACCTATAAACAACAACAACAAAAAATCGTTAGTTTACATCACTGTGTTGAACGAGAATAAAAAGATAAAAAGTCACTAAGGGTTTAAACACGATTGATTGAGTGATTGAATATTAACGTCGCACTGTTCAGCTACACGAGGGCTTTTGGCGACGGACCACGTCATTTTGAACCATGGTCAAGTGACGTGGATGACACCTGAGCTGGCACCCCCTCTCCTAGCTACCACACCAACGGGAGGACGTTTCAGCTCTCGACAGATTTAACGTGCATCGCAGTCCTACACGGCGGGTCTTTAGTGGTACTGGGCTCGAACTCGTGACAAGGCAAGCCACGATCCGATACCTATACCACACGGCTACTGCGGCCACAGGGTTTAAATACGAAGGGCTCATATGAAACTCATACGGCATTTTCTCCAATGTAATGCAATGTAAAGATTTTGTAAGATAATAGAAAGAATAAATTGACTGAAAAATGAAAGGAAGGAAAATTAATGTTTGTTTACTAAAGGTTTCGCATGTTTTCTCTGCTAGGAAAGTGAAATAAAGAAGAAATATTTGGAAGACAAGGAAAAATGGTTTAAGGCTTCATACCTATTGTATGTGCGCAATTAGAACCTATTTTCGATTTTATTTAATTTTACTGGTAAATTAAGATAATAAGTCCATTAGAAAGATCGAAGGAATGAAGCTTGACACTAATTTGATTTCATTCCTTGAAAATGGTAATAATAATTATGATATATTATAAAAAAATGTTCTAAGTCTTTCAAAGATATGTTACACTTTCGATCCAATTTTTTTCAATAAAATCAAACCAATTGTAATTATTTAATAATAATAGTTGATTCAAATTATTTTGGCACTGTTAATTTAAAAAAAAAGGAAAGAAATTCAACCTTATGCTTTTTCAAAACTAAAAATAAAACACACTTAAGTGTAATGTCACATTTTCATTGAGTTCTATTAGAAAGTGTTGAGACAAGAGCATTTTTCAGCAGTGGAAGAATATCATAGACATTTAATTTTATCAATGAATACTGCATTTCTAACTAAAACTTTTTAAATATTCCGGAACTTTCTGCATGAATGCACGTGATATTTAATAATAGCATAATCCTATATATTTTTAATAGTGAGAAACAAAACATGAAAAGATTAATGTAGAATGTTTAAACTTCATCTCTAAACACACATATTTGGAATTAAAGAAATAAATCATTTATACTTTTAATTGAATGCATGCGTGTATATAGAAACACAATGAAACCTCAAGATATATAAAGTACTGAACGTTTTTTCTGTGTTTGATGTGCCTAAACACTGAGTAGTAATGTTATTTACAGAAAAGAGGATTAGAGACTGTATTACATTTAATTGAATTGTTTCAAAATATTCCTTTCCATCGATCAACGCTCAAGAACCAATAAAACAGTAAACAGTAGTTTTTAATGTTTGGGTGGTTTATAAATTACTACTAATTTTTTACTTTATTTTATATATATTTCACAGATAAAATAGATAAAATTAAAAAAAAATTAGAGGAAGTCATTTTTTTTTTAAAAAATAAATAAACATTAAGATTTTTTTAAAAAATATTTAACCATTGAGAATGTTTATAAGTAAAATTTATTTTGATAATAAATATTCATTCAAATTTGGTGAAAACGAAAATACTAGTTGTATTATTTTTATATTTGATTTTATATATATATAAAACAGTTTAAGTAAATGAAATTTTGACTATATGTTAGAAAGAAATATACCTAAACTATATAGAAATATTGAAAGAAGCATGTCGTGTGTAAACATTTGGTTTGAAATGGACCTTTCTGAAATGTTCCATTACACTACAATTAGGCTTACTCTTTGCTGAAAATTTTTTGTCTGTTTTTTTCGAGCTCTGTCTATATTATACAACAGATACACTTCGTAATTTTCAAGTGAGATATAGACACATGAGCTAGCACCTACTCTTCTTTTCTATTTCTCATCAGCGCGGAGATTTTGAGTCACTACATGGTTATATAACGTGCATCAGCCCACGATTGTCTTTTAAAGAGTTTTTTACCAATTCGCCAATTCTACCTGAATTAAGCAAATTCATATTGAAGACATTGTAAAAAGAATAAAAAAAAGAATTCTTTCTTTATTCCTCTTCGCAAAAGAGGAAAAAATAATTTTCTTTCACACACACACTTGAAAAATGCGAATCTTATAAAATTCATATAAAAGGAAAATCATGATTGAAAACTTAATTATTCGAATGGATTATGCTATAACAGAAAAGATACCTTTGCGGATATTGTCCCAGTAGATGATCAAGTAATCATCCCTGTCAGATCGATTCTGTTCGTGGAAGAAACCAAGGGCGTGTCCCAACTCGTGGACGATAGTTCCTTTGAAGATGCATCCGGGTCCCAGAGACACGGGTTGTTGACCTCCAATCATACCGACGTGAGAATAGCACCTGCGGAGGATAGCACAGATTAATTTTACTGTCGGAATATGCGCTGCTAGCCATTAAAGTTGCAACACCATGATAGAAAACAAATACAAAAAAGATATTGTACGTAAACTATGGTATGAAGACAAAATGATTAAATTTGCAAGAAGTTTGGGGGTTTACAGGGATTAAGCCATGGAGTCAAACTGGACTTGGATGACAGAAATGGGCAACTCCTACTATGTTGATTCTTCTGGTCCCCTTTCATCAACCCTTTTGGGAGGTGTTGCGGGCAGTCCCCAGAAACTAAACCCAAAAAAATTTGGTATGCCAGGGCAAAATATACCTTTATTAGGAAGGTTGAACACGAGGAACATGCGTCTTGCATTACGTTTTGGTAGGGGCGTTTGGAGCCCTCATATAAAATTCGAAATGTGCCAATTTACGTTCAAATTATCGCCATCCGAACTAGAGATATATGTGCCATTCACCCAATGATTACTCAAATCTTCACACAAGGTGTAGGGCCCCTATGCCAGCATTGAATGCAAACATGTGACGAGCGGTCTTCTCGGAACCTACAGGCACTTATATAATTATCAGAATACTGTACGTAAAATCGGGACTCGTCTGAAAAAACGACATTGTGCCACTTCTGTATTCAGTTTTATCATCCAGAGTTGCTGTCTCTCTCTATGCTGGATTATTAATGAAAGCCGAAGTAAGGGCTGCCGTACTGACAGTACACGCTTCTGCAAATATCGTCACACTATACGAGTGGATACTGGCCGTGCTGCAAACATATCCATTTCCAGATTATGGTCCATGATGTGGTTTAGTGGTTTTGAATGTTCTCTAGAATGTTGATCATGGGAGATCTTGGAGTCTTGGAGATCCTTTAGTCCTTCGTTGGGTCTGTGAATTAATAACAACGCTCCCTTGAAAATGCTGCAGGAAATATGGTTATATGATCAATGCTAAGATAGGTTTTACGAAATTTCATTATTGGTTACATTCTGTAAACTTCTCAAGGTAAATGTGAAGCTCACGATAATAAAATGAAAAAGCTACTTTTCCGTAAACAATTAGCAATTAGCAAACGCAGACATTATGCTGATTTAGGTTGTTTCTAACTAACCTTTTTGTATCATCTTCATTTTCTACTTTTTGTATCTACAAGGTATTTCCGAATTCGACCGACAAATTCGGAGGGGGTCGGTAGTATGCAGCAAGGGAATGACAAATCACAATAGAATATTGGATCGCAAACCACATTTAGTCGAAGTAATTCTCAAAAACAGATATGAAGCGTGTGATGTCGAGGGGAATGAAAAAGGGCAATAAGAGGTAAGAAAGAGATTTGTTAGAGGTAAAGCATGTTTACAGTACGAAAAATACATCACAGCTGGACATC
Organism: Trichonephila inaurata madagascariensis; assembly: GCA_019973955.1. NCBI lineage: Eukaryota > Metazoa > Arthropoda > Arachnida > Araneae > Nephilidae > Trichonephila > Trichonephila inaurata. Next base: position 10,543 of record BMAV01014901.1, read on the forward strand.
AGAAATGCAACGATAAATGATTGCCACAGGAATTATTTGAAGTTGCGACCACGAGGGTCATACTACAGCCGACACCACAGGACGAAGAATTGTGGGACGCGTTCAAACAAATCTGGTGTGCTAGCGATGTCAACTGAAGCGACGACGATCCATGCCATGCGATACTCCACTGTAGCCTTTGGCATCTCATACACAAATGATTTCAAATAATCTTAGAAGAAATTCAAGGGATTGAGGTCCGGAGAGCTTGGAGGCCAAGTAACAGGTCCACCGCATACAAACCACCTCCTGGGATATGTAGCAGGGATGTGTTTAAGCACCTGTGCAAGAGTTGTAAAAGGCTCTCGCGGGCACCTAGACGTGTGGAGGGAAAGGGAAGAAACACTCGACATGATCTAACTAATCAATTTATTTCCACACACAAAGAACAGACACAATTTCAACTAATAGTAGTAAGAGAATGTCTTAATGTTAACCGTGAAAGTATAACAATGACAGTAAAACGCTAATGATTAGGAGACTGTCAAACTCAATTCTTATCTTAATTAAGGATCAAACCTATCATCCGATTTAATTCAATATCAAATCAATCCTAGCGAACAATCGTCACTTTAAAGTTTCCTCCTAATAAGAATCAAATCACTATAGTTCTAACATTATACCTTCAGTAGTCATCTCCCCTGGTTCGAGTATATCTTCTCTCCTCTCATTATAAGTTAGAAAACCTCGCCTATTTATATTAAGTTAATTTACATATCATGATTATCTTCTTCCGAAGGGCTGGTTGTGAATAACGCGAATGGATTGCTCAAAGATTTCCCAAGATGCTTAGTTGGAAAAACGCGAAAAGATCTAAATACACTTTCTGGTACGCAGTGGGTGGTCTTCCCTGCAGCAACTCCAAGAGAGGTGGGAAATTTGCATACGTGTTCGTTTCTTCAACTCTACCACGGCGCTCTAAATCCCCTCATTCATTTGGCTACTCCCCTCATCTGGGGCATTATCTTCCCGACGACGACTAATATCGCGATTTTCACCAACTAAACATGGTTTGTGACTCCATGATTCGTCATTCCCCATGCTACCTACTATCACGCCTCTGAAGTAGTCGAAGGAGTTCGGCAGCACCCTGTATAGTTAAATAAAAGTTGACTTAACTTTCATTTTATCAAAACGAATTTTTAAAGTATCTTTCATCTTTTGCTTATTTTTATAGTAAAATTTACAGCACATAAAATAATAAATACGACCCTCACAAAAGTTATCTCACTAAAATTATCCCTGAAGAAAAAAATAAAAGTATAAATTTAATTGAAACGGGATTCATAAGAAACCCCTCGATCAATGGTTATTCCGATTATTTTAGGGTTAATATTTAAGATTGATATATAAAATATACATCTCTGATTATATATTTATTTTCATACAGATACAATGTAGCGGGTTCTCAGCGCATTTTCAACTAATTTCTAGGGAAATCTGTTTCATGAATAGTTGGATTGATTTGAGCATATCGCCTGGTGGAAAAATCATTATAAACGCAGTTTACGATTGCTCTTGCGGTGGTCTTTACCAAAGGACTCATTTCCTGTTAGAGAACTAGTGAAGTCCCAACGGTCAAGTAGTTTCGCGTGGGAAAATATTCTAGACTGGACACCCCGACGCTTATGTTCTAAGGAAAGTCAACCTTTGACATCCTTTGATCCAGCCGACAGTGAGATGGCCGGCACAGTTCCTACGCCAAGCACCGGCTTCAAAGTCCACCCGAGGGAACTTGGACCAATAGTGGAATTGTTATCTTGACTATGTCCAAACAGAAGTGATTCTAGATCACGTGTCACTTTTGTGGGCGTGATGTATTCCCCTTTAAAGAGACACCTAAAGGGAAAACCCAGAGACTCTCGATACGCTAAGGAGCTTCAAAGAGACAAGCTTCAATACTCTACACGTACTCTCCCACTGATCGACTTTCAGATTCACTCGGACTTCACACTTACTGTGACCTATCGGAGCTCCCATTTACGGGCATTTCAATGTCGTCTTAACGCCACCTTTATTAGGAGTAAACCTTCCTTAACAGCGACTCAACAGTGCAGCAGTAGTACTATCCAGCGTCGCAACATTCTTTATAAAGTGATCTGAAGTGGGATTGTGTAGTTGAGATTGTTATTGTTGGGAGATGTTTTTGTGTAATTGTAAGTGAAAATATTGATTTAAAGATTATTGCTTATTGAAGTTAGTGAGCGAGATCATCTCGAGAAAATTCGTGTGGCTATTCTGGAGTTGGAACCTGCATGGCTGTAATTCAGTCTTCCTGTAAAAGTTAAGGGGCTATTTATTAATAAGAATTGGAGGTTTCCATCACTCTCATTGATTATTTAGTATTCAGGCATTAAGATATTAAATGGAATGAAAGTTGATGAGCTTTACAATGTCCTTAGATTTATCCAATCACCAGATTAATATTAATTCCAGTTTGCTTAAATACTACTTTATACATTTCAGATATAAACAGCTATTATTGTTCAAAGAGTTTTTTCTCAATACGCATTTCACTGACGTTTTATTACTTTGAAGCTACTCAAGAACTATTGGATCTCGTAATTTTGAATCTCAATACGCGAAAGAAATGTTTTAAATTATCGATATAACCATACTTTTTAAGGAACTCAAATTACCCTTGTCCGGAGAATAATCTGATGTAATCTCTTTGGTAAGTTCTCTTCTTAAAGATGACGCATGTCTTGTCTTCGTAGTCTTTCATAGCCTCCAGGATTTTTGCCGTGTGTTTTTCTGTAATTTGGAAAAGAACAAAAGTCACTAACAATGAGTATAAAGGTAAATAATTTTAAATTGACAAAAATATTTTCTTATGTAGTTAAATGTGTTTGTATTGTTTTTCTTTATTACACATTCACATAATAGAATGAAAATCAATATTGCTTTTAAAAAGACAATTTTAAATTTTTATGCAAGTATATAATTTTTATTACTAATATTACATTTTTAATTACTAATATTAGACATTTGTTTGGAAACTGATTTTTGATTTGTTAAACTGCTTTTTTTCTAATATAATAAACCGTTTTTGATTAAAATAACCCTTAAATGAAATAGTTTAGTGTTCATTATTCTCCACCTTTTCTGCTTTGTTTCTTTTTTTGTAGTTGACCCCAAAGTCCGATAACATTTAAAAATTCAATGATTTATGGAACAATTAGGGAGAGGGAAAACAATGAATTCATATTCTTGAAATGACAATTTTATTGAAATAAAAATAAATAAATAAATAAAAAATATGTGGGAAGTTGGTGCGACATTACGAGCGTTGACTTCGACAGGCGTAAATGAACTCCTAAGGTCTCCATTTCTTCCTGAACTGTGTCCGAGCAGAAGTTGCATTTGTGTCTGGTCTCCCTCTACGGGCCAATAGCCTAAGAAACCCGTGGCTTCAATCATTTACTTCGCAGCTACACTTGTCACAAGACCTTTACCCGTTCGAATACCCTTTTTGTGGCGAAAGGATCTTTTAGCTGCAGTACTCTTGCTTCTCATTCTGATAGTACAATTTTACTAACAATGCTTTTTCTCGTAAAATTAACATGACGCAATTGCTATGGCATCCGTTTCCTCTATGACTACAGCTAATTTTATACACGTATTTCATGCAGTGTCACTGGCATTTTGCTGTCCAGCGTCATCTGTTGACCTTTTTCGCACAATTTTGGTTTCAATAAAACACCATGTCATTTGAAGCATGTGTGTCAACTTTTATCTCTCTCTACCTACATTATTTCAAGCATTATTGAATTTTCAATTGTTAACTGACTTTTGCGTCGCCTGATAGATCGGTGTCTCGTAGCTTTACAAATCTCGACTAAATTATAACTACAATTGTAGTTGTACAGATGTTCAGAAATGGTCCTTTTGATCTGTAGACTGTAGATTAGAAGCATGATTCCACGAAAACCATCCTTTTAAAAAAGCGTCTATTATACAGTAAATAAAATAGCGCCTTAAGGTACAAATGTGATGTATAAAATTAAACAAAGTGTGGAATCACCGCAGGTGATATTTATCCTGCTAGACAAGGATTTAAAATTATGAAGGCTGTCGGCAATCATTGAAGAGTCCCTCTAGAAAGATTTCGATGTAAAACCAACCTTATCGGGTGTGACTGATCTTCTCGAAAAAATAATCGAGCAACTGTTACACCAATATTTATTATACATAGAATGCCTGTAAAATTTAAAATACTTTATGTTGAAAAGGTGAATTAAATATATAATTACCAAAAATTAAGTTAAAAACTCCAAAAATACTACAAATTACTGATGAGGAGGGTGGAAAGGGCTTTGCTTACCAATCCGGATGCCGGAGGAAAAATTGGGTCAAGCCTGCTTGGTGCAAGAGGGCATTTTCTAATTGGTTGAGACGAAATCATCCAGATGGAGGAGTTACATTGCAATAGATTTAATAGTGCAGGATGTGCAGAATTTGGTAGTTAAAAGGGGGAAGGGGGTAAAGGAACAATTTAAAGCTATGTAACAGTAATTACCTAGGGAAGGATCAATTTCGTAAGGTACTTCTCCGCCAGTCCATCGGAGCTGGAAGCCAGGAATGACATTCTTGTCCTGAAAAAATATAACACAGTTTCTTAAGAAAACAAATATCTTCCTCTATTTTAAGTGTTATTTTCTAAAGTTTTATTACTTTGCTTTTCAATTCATTGATATTCAATAATTAGTCACAAATATTGCATTTTGAATACCCTCAAAACTCAGTTTCTTTCATGTTTTACTGAATAATTATTAACGTCGCCTTTTGCATCTACTCAAAGGCTAATTGGCAACGGATCTAGCAGCCTTGAACCACGGTCAAAAGACGAAGATGGCACCCGATCGGGCACCTCCTTCTCCATTCTTTCTCACCACATCTACGGGAGGATTTTGAGCCTAGACAGATTTTAAGTGTATCAGCCTCTCTAAATGACGGGCTTATAATTAGAAAGCAGGTCAAAGAGCATACAAAGCATTTACGATATCGTGTGTTTTAAATTTATTGTATTGATCTCAAAGTAAGCGTTATTTGGAATTTTGAAGAGTGAAACATCGGTATCATTGTCATTATCGTGGAAAAGACCGATTGGAAAACAGCCTTTTGAATAGTAATTCGTTCTGAGACAAAACTCATCATTTTAAAATATGAGTTTCTTATTCATTTTGTTACTAATACGGTTTGCACAATGTTAACCATTTCTTAAAATAATAAGCATGTTTTCACTTAAGTTTTATTGTTTCAACAATTTCTAACAAATAAAAAATATACGTATTTAAGTGTGAATTGTGAGAAAAATGGATTACAAAAGTAAGGTTTTGTTCGTTAAATTCATTTGTAATAATCCTTTTTTAACAGGAATTGTATATTTCCACGGTTCATCAAAATAATTGTAAGAATGCAATCATTTGCAATAATATTTTTAAATATTACAAAGCTTGGATTGTAACATTTTTTACCGTGATTTTTCATGTTAGGAATTTAAAAACTGATTCCTGTATAAAAGGTGAAATTTCATAACATGTTATTACTTTTCATTTAAGGTACAATTTAATTTAAAAGTAATATGAACATTTTTAGGATTAAATTTTAATTCATACTTTAGGGTCGAGTCCCAGCATGTCACCTCCAAAGAGATCAGGATTCTGCATAGGATCTGAAAATGTAAAAGTGTATTTTTAGACACAGTTCTTTCTTATTTAGAATTATTATTCTCTGCTTTAGAAAGAGCCAAAATTTAGTAAATGATCATTTTCTTAAAAAAAAGAATTTGAAATTATTATTGGATAGGAGAGATATATTTATTCACAAAAGTTTCTAGGAATTATTTCTTTTATTATTCGTTCATGTTTAATGTAGTTTCTTTGTTTTAGTATACTTGGAATATAATGATTTCTTAATTCACGTCAAAGGCACAAATTACTTTTGGTATTTATATTCCAGGATTTTCTCTATTTTTTTTAAAAACGTATTGAGACAATGCGACAAAATGTTAGAAATAAACGTGTGATAAAGATAATTTATACTCCTTAAATTATGCGAATGTGTGGAATGATAATCACTGCAATTAGACAATTGTATTTTTAGTATTCAACCCAAAAAATTATGGGATAAGAACCTATATGGGTATGAAATCGCTAAATTGCTAATGGATACGCGGTTTCTATCTACTCAAGTTCTAAGAAGCTATTTTCACTTTCATTTTGACGGATTTAAAACGGTGAATGAAAGGAAATAGTAAAAAAAGTACAAAAATTCGAATGAAAAGAGTGGGGGATTTAGATAGGAGGCAGTACTTGATCTTCGTAAAAGGTTGTATAAAAGTATGATAGGAATTGTATTCTTACGAGAGCCTTGCTTGTTTCGGAAAATATATCTCTCCATATATATCTTTGAATCATAAGGTATTTAATTCATATTTACATAAATTTGCACGAATCGATGAAAAGCTTGAAATATTTTAAGAAAATGAACTACTTCTTATTCTAGAGTCCTTCACAACTTAATAGATGCCAGTGGAAACATACTGGTTAGTTAAATGTTAAGACTGTCTTCGGTTTATGTTAAAGAATAGGAACTAAATTCGAAATATTTGTTCAAATATAAAAGAACTCAAACATTAATATTATATTCTGGCTTCATTATCCTGTAGAGAATCACTTATTTTATCATACGACTCACTTTTATCCGAGTTGACACATTTTTTCTTTTATAAAATGTATGTCGTATTTTTTCTCCTATACCGTAATGCTAAATGAGCTATCCCTTTACACGTTAAAAAGAAAAACTTATTATTTATGAAATATTTTGAAATTTTAAAAACACTAGATTGTAAACAAATGCTTGAGTTACTATGTCACACATTTTTAAAAAAATTGAGACATTTTTTCTGTTCAAAAATGTGTTTCGCGTTAAGTTCAAGCTCTCGTACATACGGCGGAAACAGCCTTAAAATGATTTATGGATATCATGTGAGGAAAAATTAGCAATACTAAAGGGTTGCTGGCTAGAAAATAACTAACGGAAGGGTAAAATAATGACTTGAACATTGAGTTTAGTTTGGAATCAATACTCTAACTCATAATAATTTATTTTTGACTCTTTTAATGTACCTTAATATAGAATGTTTGACACTAAATAATTTCTAAAGAATATACATAAAGAAACGCGAAAATGCAGGTGATATTCTGTATTAGAAACTGTAATTGCAGAAAGTACTACTTAACATTAAGATTGCTGAATGCTATGGGAAAAAAATTAAATTTATAAGAAAAATTTTGATTTTTAAAAAATTTAAATTTGAATTCTGTTTAATAGAATTATAAGTGTAATCACTGCTGTGTGGTACATATGTTCCAACTGTGGCCAAGTATTACTTTCACTTACCGAATCCATTGTTCAAAGGTATGGCCGCTGAACAACCGATTAGTGCTAGTAGCAGCAACATAGCTTCCGCCATTTTACAATCGTCCGTAAACACGGTCGACGAAAGTTATGTTTTGTGGCGTAAATCCTTTCTTTTATGAGATAGTTCAACACGTTTGCATCTTCATCATGGGAATTGAAACATATGTAGCAGAGAAGGAAGCATAGATTGGAGTTAGTTTGTTTTGCGAAAAACAAGCTTCGAACTCCAGAACTTTCATTATCTGTGTTTTCTTTAACTGATACCGCTATTTAATAGGAAATTCAATCAATTGCTTGTAAACGTTTTGGAAGTATTAGGAATACCTCGAAAATTTAATGAAAATGAATAAATTAATAGGCTAGGAGGTAATTAACGACATTTAAATTGCTGAATGAATAAATATTTTCCTGTTTGTACATTTTTGATGCAAACTTAATTTTGTGTATAGTGCACACAAAAAATTATGCTACGAAACATTTGAAAATTAATAGGGAAAATCATTTTTTTTTCTTGTCTGAGTTGGTATGTGATTCTAAATTATACCCCGAACCACCTCAAACCTGTTATATCTGCCCAGAAGTAGTATGACAGATTGACATTTTTACCCTTTTGATTGGTTTTACTACATTAGTTGTTCAGCTGTGAACCTTTCAGTGTGGTAGCTGGTGGTTATAATTTTGCGTTCCACGTAACACATGTTACTTTTGCTTGTTCAGAAATGGATATTTCTCCTATAGGAAGCGTTCTAAAATAATTGTTCTTAATGAATACACTTCTATGACTGTGATAGGTATAGCTTCGGTAGTTGGGGTGAGCAAATGAAGAGTTTCAAGAATTTTAAAAACATTTCAAGATTTCTGATCATTGTCTCCAAAAAAGGAAAAATGTGGGCTTAAACTAAAAAATACTTCAATAACTGATAAAATTCTAATATGAAATAGCAAAATAAATCAAAGTAAGAAAGCACAGACTTCCGAAGGTATTTGTTAGATTATGGTGTTGAAGTGAGTACCTCAACCGTACAGAAAAAGGTTCTGGAAATTAGTCGTAAGGCAACAAGCTCGAGGAAAAAGCAATTTCTAACTCAGAAAACGTTGAAAAACCGTTTAACATAGTCCAAAAATACCGATCCTGGACTGTTAAAGACTAGAAGAAGGTGATTTTTCAGCGATGTAACGCATTTATTTGTGCAGGGATACAAATCAAGTGTAGTTAGACGAAGTGAAGCTGAAACTCCGCTACCACATCATATCCAACAGACTGCAAAACACCCTTCTAAACAGATGTTTTGAGGGTTTTTAATAACAAATGGCACTAGTAACTTAATTCCTTTTAAAGGCATGATGAGTTGTGACAAACACATAGAAATATTACTTAGTAGAATTGTTCCATCGATGGAAACATTTGATGGAACATTTCTACATAATTTAGCTTCTTGTCACAATTCGACATTGGTCCAGACTTTATGCGATAAAATAAAATAAAAGTGCTTAATTGGCCTGGTAACTAACCAGACCTTGAACAACGTTTCTTCAGGTCACAGGGATATGGATCTGCAATAGATCCTCCATAACCCTATCTGATAAGTATTTTGGTGCTGACAAGTGGAAAACCTGAGTGGGAAAAATAAAGTTCACTGAATTTGGGGGATAATGCAGGCGAATGGCGTCACAGTCTGGGGGTAGTAGTTTTTTTGATTTAGGTGGGAGAAAAAAATCCTGAAATTTTGACAGTCTACTGGGGAGCTGTGGGGTAAACACTGTTATTAGTTGATAGCAATAGAGTGAAAGCTCTCTAATGGCTGCCCTGAAGTTGGGGAAGTGAAATAAAGATTGCTTGCCTGGTGGGTGCAGCGATGAGAAAAATTTTAAAAGTCAAAATTACAAAAATTAAAGATAAAAATATGGGTAAAAAAAAATTAGAATGAATAGTTTGCATTTTCAATAGCAGTGATTGCGAAGCAATACTATTAGGAGATTATAAGAATCAGGGTATTCTCCTAGGTCTCTTAGTTTTGTCATTTAAGTGGTAATTTTGAATGTCTATTAAATTTAGATTATTAGTATTGGGAGATTATTAAAAATTTAATTGCATGAGTTTGAATAAAGTTTTAAAAGGTTTAATATCAAGGGCTTTATAGATGTAGGAGTTTCAATTGTATCTACCAGCTCTAGTTATATTTCTAAAAATGAATTTTGCGAGACTTCAAGAATTTTAATATTAGTATTTGCTGCGTAACCCCACAGGGCAAGCATAACTTAAAATGGGACGCAAAACAGCAGTGCGAGAAGTACCTTGTTGTTGAGAGTCATATCAGAATTCCGGTTAATTAGTGGGTAGAATTAATCTAAGCGCGATCCGGAATTTATTTCTTGCATGTAGAATGTGGTGTTTCAAGTGAGTGCTTTATCTAAAAACGATACCCAAGTATTTTGTACTCTGAGACCAGTGTAGTGGTGTGGGTATAGCGTGGGAGGTGTGCAAGGCTTTTCTTCTCTGGTAAAAGCACAGCAATCGTTTTTCGACATTGATTTTATCTTCCATGTATTAAAGAAATTCTCCAGGAGAGAAAGGTGTTTATTTAGAGCGAGTGTGATTGTGTTGTGATTTTTGTAACAGGCCGTTATACATGTGTCGTCAGCATAGAGGTTTATCATTGTTTGTGGATGTGTGGGCATGTCGTTTATGTATAGATTAAATAAAATTGGGCCAAGGAGGGACCCTGTGAATCAACCAATATTTATGTTGTGAGTGTCAGAGAGTGTGTTGTTGACTCTGACCTGATAATACCTGTTTACAAGGTAAGAATTTATTATATGAATTAATGAAGGAGGAAAGTTATAAATAATTAATTTATAAATGAGACCACCTACCCAGACCCGGTCAAAAGCCTTCTGGATATCAAGAAAGACAGTTCCGGTGGATCTGCCTCTCTGAAATCCAGCGGTAATTTTTTCCGTGAGTCTGAGGAGGGGATGACAAGTAGAGAGATGTTTAGTGAAGCCATATTGAACTAACCAGACCTAAATCCTATTGAGAATTTATGACATATTGTCAAGAATCGTTCAGCTAAGATGAGTTGCACGACAACAGAACAAATAATAAAAAGTGCTATACAAGTGTGGTTCCACGATGACGAAATTAAGAACACGTGCACTGCACTAGAGGAGTCAATACCAAAACGAGTTGAAAAGGTCATTTCTGCTACAGGAGGACATATTTTCGAACTAATATAGAGATATTTCTATCTACATATGCTATGTAATGATTAAAAGCTAAGGTTTTTGAAAATTCCCGATTAATTCGAACAGTATGTGACGAGCTCACGCGTTGGGGTTCTTTGGGCCCAGAATAAATGGCAATTCTTTTCCAACCAACCCGAGAAGTAAAACGTGAAGGAAAGATGCAAATTAGGAAGCTTTTAAATAACAGAAGCTTAGAGTAAGCGGTGTGGCATTTGAGGAGTGTTATGTTAGTTCGTGTGGCAAGTGTTATTAGTATTTCAAGAAGTTAAGTGAAAGTCAAGAGAAGTTACCCGTGGCAGAGAACCCTTAGTCAAGGTGCATACCATTGCACGCCAGTGAACCGCAACTTCAGCTGGGATCAGATAGATTGAGGCTTCGTTGGACATTAAGGTAGGAGAGACCATTAAAATATTCTGATCTGTGATCGCATTGAAATTGAGCTTAGGCGAGTTAGTTATTGATAGTGGTCCGGGTTACGTTATTTCGGTATTATGTATTGTGTGTTTAGCCACCGTAGATTCTCTCACATATCATATTATTATCTTAATCTGTTATTGGTTTAAGTTAAGATTTTAATAAAGTAATATTAAGATTATGTCAGCTTCTAGTTCTTTATTTATTTCTACACCTCTAGCTCACGCTGATTATCTAGGAGAAGGGCACCCAAGGGGGGTGTCCTTACTAGTATAGTATTATTTGATTGTAATGTACTTTGGTATAACAATTTTATATAACAATGGAATTTATTTTTTTCTGGCTCAAAAAGTACTTTGAAAACTTAGTCATATTTTTTTAATACTCCTTTGAAATAACCCTTTCAAAATATGATTCAATGCTTTAAAAATTATTCAAAAATGAGTGAGGAATTTGTTTTTTTAATAATAAATATTTGAAAAGGAATGCCATCACATTGAAAACAATAATAATCTTTATATAAAAAGGTTTAATTTTCTAAAATTGTTTTTAGGATAAAAATTCTTTGAAAGATAAAAAAAAAAGTGTATAAAATTATAGAATTTTTGACCAGTCTTTATTGTATTTGTTGCTTTTCTCACGAACAAACAGAAAACATTGACTATATAAATTTCAGTTTCTTTCTTTAATATACAATAGAGCAGTGGCTCTTAAACTTTCGATCACCACGCCCCCCTCCCCTTTTATGTTTGAGCCTGACATCGCTGACCCCCAAAACTTTGAGCACTCCTCCTTGACTCCCAACATATGGCTGAATGATTTAAAGGTTCCTCAATAATTCAATGACTACCTCTACTAGTTCTATAGACTTTTTTAGCACTTCATTTTTTACTTTAAGAAAGAAAAAACAGTAAACATCTAATTAAAAATATTGGAAAATATCTATTTCATTTAAATAAATAATTTACTTAACTGTATTGATTAAAATTTTAATAGGAAGGATGATGATGCATTTCTTTTACAAGTGCTGTTTTATGAGGCGAAATATTGGAAATCTACAGTCTTAATTCTGGTTCTACCCTCTCAAGACGGTTTCTGCACTTATTTTTGAGATGAAGAATTCGTTTAAGAAATCATGCAATTGTTGTCGTACTGGCGCGCTATGAATTCGGTTCTTAATCTTAGCAAAAGTATTTCTACAATATCTTTTTTGTTGAAAATATTACGTTGTAGTAATGGCTATGTAATTACAAATAATAATAAAAAAAATTGAATTAATATTGTTGATTTAAAAACATGCTTTAGTTGTTTTTTCATTGAGAATAATTTAATAATCTAATCTAGGATGGAACATTTTTCAATTATTCCACGAGGCTTTTAAGTATGTAAATGCAAGACCTTCGTAGACCCCCTAGAAAGGTGCTAGGAACTCCCGGTGGTCCGCGAACCACAAATTAAGAACCTCTGCATTAGACATTTAGTTACCAGCATTTTCCGACCTAGTACAGGGACTTCTGGTCTTTTGTCTACTATTAGAGAAGATTTTTTCAAATGATTATATCTGGAGAAACCTTGTAAAAGCATTGTAAGGTTTTGTATTAACGTAATTATTTTAAAAAAGTATTTTTTTCCTAAGTTTATACTATGAGCAACGTTTTTAAAATTGAATTTCAAATATCGAGTATTCTTTTGCATAGCTTTTCAATTCATTTACTGTGTACAAATAAAAATAAAAAGAAATTTGGATTATTTTTGGAAAAATCTTTATATATAACAACTTCAAACGGTATCTTACTATTATTACTCATTTTTTTTATTCTTTTTTTTGTTTTCATTCAATATATTTCCTAAAAGATATTTCATGCAAAAGTTGACATTTACAATGGGAACAATCAATTATAAGCCTTTTTTATTCTAGACTTAGATGTAGGAGTCATTTAGATAAATTAGTCTGTTTGTTGCTGCTGTTTGACATGATACCGTCAATGCTTAAACTGTTAAAAAAAATTTAAAAAACAAATTTATCATAAAAATATCTAGGAAGCCCTTAGTTTTAATAGCGAAACATTTTTTTTTTTAAAGGGTTTGGGGAAATTGGAGGAGGGGAGAGAGGAGGGGAGAGAGAGAGGGGGGAGAGGGGGAAAGGGGGGTCAAACAGTTGGCTACTGAATGATTTCGAGAAAAAAAGGGAGAACAATACTAGGCAAAGAAAAAGATGAACATCTTATTAGAACATATGAGGCAAAAATTAAAATCAGATTCTGTGAAAAATCGGTAATATACAAGCCTTTTTGGATGTAATGTTGACTTGGGTAGTCAAATTGCAGTTAGGACTCTATAAGGAAGCTGAATGTTCAAAGAAAAAAAGTTAAATTATTCTGAAAATAGCAGCTTTTCTAATAAACATTAATTTAAATGGCTGAAAAAAAAATTGCAAAGAATGGGCCAAGAATTGGATTTTTTAATAATCAGAATTGTAAAGAAATGCTTACATTTACATTTTTTTAAAAAAAGAATCTTTTTGAACAATAAAAATTGTAAAAATACGGATAAAGTATCATATGGACAGTCACTTATTTTAAAAAAACTTTTAACGCTGAATATCTTATGAAATGAATCTTATTTGGATGAATTTTATTTGGGTTTGCTTTGAAGTCGTTACGATGGGGGTAAAATATTTGAATCTTTGATGTTCGTTCTTTGACATTAAAATACTGTCTGACTAAATCATTATTTTTTCCCAAGAGTTATGAGTTTATTATTCACAAATGTGAATTTATTTCATCTAATTGCATACATAAGAAATCTTGCAGAATTAACTCACAGGTTTTGGTTCTAGACTAAATTTGAAATTTCATTTATCAATGTTTGTTTCTCCCACCGTGAACTCCCAATCTTGATGGTATATCTTAGTAATGTATCAGTTATTTATTGCAGTAATAGTAAAATATGAGCATGCTCGAAAATATCGGAAGTCTTCAACTAAAATTTAGATTAATCAGTTTATCCCGTGTTTTTCTAAATAAAATGTACTTTTAATACTTTTACTTTTAGATACTTTAAAATGAGAAACTTTTCTCTGGAATAGTAAAAATTAAATTTAGTATAATCTAGTTATATTTCTGTTGTTGTTGTTTTAAACAATTTTTATGTGTTATTCCAATTCAAACAGCATAATTTTACGTAACCTAAATATTCCAAAATTTGCCTCCATCGCTCCGCAATAACAAATGTGAGATTGATTGATTATATGATTTTATGACACAAGAGCCAAATTAGGTTAAACTGCGCCAAACATTGATTTAAAATCAATAACAAATGTGAGAGCTGTTTACTAGTTATTTTATCCAAATACGTAATGCACCAGAGCGTCTGCTAATTTATGTTTCTACCACTTATAGTCTTTGATAGCTTATTTATTTTAGATATAACGTATATGTTCTGAGTACGAGTTTTGTCAGAAATCCTTTACATAGCCACTGAAATCCAGATAATTTATTTAGATCTTTATTGTTTTCCGAAGTTTACATCATGGCTTCTGCTTCTTTCTCCAAGCTTCGTCGCACCAGTACATCTTGCGCACCCTCTTCACGTCACTGGCGCTGAGTCCTGGCTTGTCGTAAGTCTCGTAGAGACGTACTCCCGTCTTGGCTTCCATTGTCATGGACTTATTGTCCTTGGAGAAAGCTGTGTTGCCATACAACATCACAGAATTGTAGTCGAACGTGTCCAACAAAGTATTTTGATGACGCTCCAGTTTCGTAAACTGGTTCTCCAAGCCTGGTCAAGAGAAATGTAAACACAAATAATCAGTGTTTTTTGACAAATATATAAATATATATATATATATATATAATTGAAATATTTAAATCCAAGTCTTAGAATTTCATCGTAACTAAAAATAATTTTTTTAAAATAAAAGTATTACACAATAAAAATTAATACATAATCGACAGTGGTGCTTCTTTTAAAAATTATTCTTTTTTGTGTAAGGGCATCTTTTCCACCTAAGAATTAGAAGTCAAACAAACACTAGATCATTTTGTTTAAAAAGATCATTTTATGACAAATATTGAGTAAAGGCAGTTAATGAATCGAATCATATGTCTTGCAAATATAAATCTTTCCTCATATGATCCCCTCCCCATTTAAACCATATCCTGCAAACAACGAAATAACCATATTTTATTAATTAGAATTAATAGTACACAAAAATGATGCTAACCACAAATTCTAACATCACCAATAAAACTTTTAATATCTTATTTGTCCTGCAGCTTAAATTTACCCGTTAAGTTACTAGTTCGAATAACTTTGGAACGACCCCGATTGATTATTTATTAACACTTTGTGTGTGTGTGTGTGTGAAGCTGTATAAGGGCTCTGGGTGAGGACAGTTGTAATTATGAGCTGCAGTCAAGAGACAAGGATGACACTTCAGTTGGCATTCCACTACTCTTTAAACTTCTACACCACACCAACGTGGGGACATTGAATCTCGCCAGATATGATGCGGATCAGATCCCTCTTAATCGCTCCACTACGCAACAAAAGCAACGCCAGCCACGAGCTCACGACCGTAACCACTTAGTTATTAAAGCTAAACAGAGTGGCGTTAATCAAGCCAAATTATTATTGAAAAAAATGGGCACTTTCATGTTATTCTTCCGAACGTAATATTCACCAGGCGGAGTTATAGTAATTGTTTTGATTTAATTAAAACTTGATTTCAGAAAGTTAATAAAGTATTATGATATGAAAATGGTTTGTGTGTAGTGTGTGTTCGAAAATCAACAGCTTTTATTTAATCAATGTATTTTTTTGTCAATTTAAAATAATGTACCTTTCATATCTTAAGTGAAGATGAATGATAATGTGTGTGAATTTCAATTGATTGATTGAATATTAACGTCGCACTGTTCAGCAACACGAGGGCTTTTGGCGACGGACCACGTAATTTTGAACCATGGTCAAGATGTGAGAGAATTTCAAGTTTAATACTTGGTAAACGCATTTTTTAAAATTCAGAAATCTTTAAAAATTACTAATAAAGCATAACATTTTTCTTTTAAATTTATGATTGTGATATTCCATTGGCTTTTGATACTGCTGAATGACCTTGCATTATGTGACAATATATTTTCATGTTATTTTTTAGAAGAATAAATTACCACGCGTTTTGTCAAAGAAAGAACAACGCAAATGCATAAACACTTGAATTTTATTTCAGTTTTAAGGTATTCATTTTATAAGATTTATTATAATATAAAATGTTTTTTATCATATTTGATTCTATCAATTCCCCCAAGCAATTTACTAAATTATAAATGATGTTGGATTAGAAGTATCTTCATTCTTGTTAAAAATGTTAATTCAAGGTTAATTTTGAAAATGATTCCTGGTTTACCTTCAACGAAAGTAAGAAATTAATTCTAATTGACAGAGTACGTTAGAAAACATTTTCATGCATATTATGCTTCAAAAATGAAGCAGTAAATGTTTAACCTTTAAAAAAACACATTTTTATTTAGAACAAAAAGTTATTTAAGATTTAAGTACCAGAAATGTGTAAGAATATAATGTTGCGAAAAAAAAGACGTTTTTA
>BMAV01014902.1:0-17114 GCA_019973955.1 Trichonephila inaurata madagascariensis
TTAAATTTTTGCTCGAGGAAAAAGCTTAAAAGGAAAAAGGGTGGTGTTTTATTGCATTTTCAAAAGAGGTGAGTTCCCACGCCTAACTATTATAACAGTGGTCAGCAACCTCATAGCTAAGGAGGGCCAAACCCATTTACCAGTATAATTCAGGATGTCACGCAGTAGGACATATTTGAAACATAATCCAAATGAAAGCTTTAATAACTGCGTATGGAGTCAAGTTCCAAAAAGCACATTTGTGAACAAAATTTTTTCGTTTAAATTGATGTAATGGAGACACATTGATATACTTCAATGAAGTTGAACATGCAAGAACAAATGTATTAAAAGAACTAAAAATAAATTCAGGTATTAACACTTGTGAAGGCATTCGAAAAATTGACAAAATTAGAATTTGTGAAGCCAAGATGACGGTTCAATTAGCCAACAAAGAGACTAGGACTATTGAAAGACAAAATAAAAGGAATAAAGAAGCTTTAGAAGAGTTTATGCAAGATGAATACAAATGTGGAATGCGGGCTTTAAATATACAATTTTTGTAAACTGTACCGTTTTAATTATATTTTTTCATATTACTCAAAATGTGTTTTTTCCAGTTTTTAGGTACATCCGTAGAAAAATCTAACTTTTATATTTTGATGAAACTTGGTACGGGTTTTGTATGGTAATAATGCATTTAATGCTATTAATTTAGTTCCTAAAATGTTATTATTAGGATTTTTATTGCCAATTTTCTAAGAAAAAATTACCATTTTTATCAAAATTTCCAAAATTCAAAATTCAAGATTTTTTTTTTTTTAAAAAATAATCTTAAGCAATGAAATATAAAAATAGAGCATTTAAATAAAGGTATGTTATTGTAATAAAACAGTATATTTTGTGATGTTATATGTTATAAAAGGAAAAATACAGGTACCTAATCAACACCATGTACATGAAAGCACCTTTTGAAGTGTACTTTTTCAAAATCTTATATTTCTAAAAATATGGAACGCATTTAAAAATTTTATGTCATTGCATATTATGAAAAGTATACAGAATGTGTAACACAAACTTTTTATTTATGGAGTCTTTTTGTTTTAGAAAATAATGTTCCTTCGAAAATCGAAATTTTGCTTGTCTTGCGTTATTGAGAACGTCCCAGTTCCCATAAGCGACTGTAATAAAATAAGCTCAATTTTCTACTGCCCTACTGATGGGAATGACCATATGGTTTAGCTTCATCAGTGTACAGAAAAGTTCTCAAAGAAATTCATGATAATAGCAGGATTTTGTTACGACGATTAATCAAAAATCAAAGAAGTCTCAAGTAAAGACGAAATTTATTTAATATACTATCTGCTGAAGATTCTAGAACCAATTTTGAAAGAGAAATTCCAGCATTATATGGAAAGGGCATTGATAAAGTTGAACTTCATATGGAGAAAGCCTCTAGTCACATGTCTAACTGCCACTTAATTAGCAAAGAAAGAATCAGAAACAGAAATAAAGTGTATCCTACTTGATGAAATACGTGTGAAATCACCCTACGTTTCTCCACTGGACTTTTGTGATTTCGGTTTATTAAAACGAGCCTTAGGAAAATGGCATCCAAAAACATTTAACGTAACTGTTCAAGAGGAATGGAGTAAAATTGGCATGACAGTACTAAGAAAAAGTTTACTTTCATGGAACATTCGAGCTAGAGCTGTTGTCAAGAATCATGGCTATCAGATAGAATTAACATTCTACAAAAATACGGTATTTATTGATAAAAAGATCAAGATCGTTTCAATAAAGTACAAACGACCTTCTGTAAAAAAATCGTTAAATGAATTTTTAACATTCACTTCCATGCTCTTTCAATTTCTCCATTAAATAAAACTATCAATGCAATTATACTCGTTATGTTCCGCACACATTGTACAAACTGATTGTCTTTATTTTTTTTATAGAAAATTCGAAACGCGATTAACTACGAACCTCGAACCAACTAAAATAATTCGAATTGGATGAGATTTGTAACAGCGAAGAATAATAATCTTATTCGGTCCTAAAATTGCTCTTTTTTCCCCCCTTCACTGCAACAGCTGTTACGAAGCTGAATTACGTTTTAATACTTCCTCTTGAAGCATTAAAGTAACTTTCCATCCCAGGGTACTGTAATGAAGCCTCACAAAAGCGTACCGTCGGCACAGATGGTTCCTCCACTATGGCTTACTTTATCGCTTACTAAGATTCAGAGAAGAAGCGACAGATTTCTGAAATGACTCAACACTCGCTTGTTGAACAGTTATCTCTCTGTTTAAGCAGCTTCATTAAACAGTCATCTGCACTCCCTAGACGCTGAAAAAAAAGGCTCATTACTTCATGAGGAAATAGTTGAATTGATGTATAATTTACTATCTGACTTATGCTTTAAGTTGAATCTATGGACCCTCATAGAGAGATTAATTTAATGGTTTTAGTTTTTTTCTTCTTCTTTACGATATTTTATTTCCATGGCGAGTTTTAATGATTACAGACTTTCTCGTTCTATTTCGGAGGTGGATTTTATTTTACTATGTTATTACCAGTGATAGAGGGAGGGTCCCAGGAAGTCTGAATTTATTATAATTATATGTACTGTTCGAATTAAGGTATTCGACTACGTTCGGAACCGTGATTTTGCAAAAGCACATAAATGGATAATTTTCATGATATTTAGTGTCTCTCAGATTAGAATACATGCATAAAATTGTTTTAAGGATATTTTGACAAAAAAAATTATTTTAATACAATACTTCCGCTAAGAATAATCTTTTTTCCAAATGTTCTCCTTTTGTGAAAAATGCTTCTATTATAAAAATATTTTGCCTGTATATAGCTCACACCTCTCTACAGAGGCTCAACTAAAAATTTGGAAAAAATCACATTTTTTTCAGAGTTACCACCTGTTGAAATAATTATTGGCGTATTTTCTTAAAATTGTTCCCCTCTGTTGTCGTAAAATATGGACAAACCCACTTGTAAGTTATATATTTCAAAAATTCTAGTTGAGCCTCTGTAGAGAGGTCTGAGCTATATACAGGCAAAATATTATAATAATACAAGCATTTGTCACAAAAGGAGAACATTTTGAAAAAAAGATTATTCTAAGTTAATTTTTTGCCAAAATATTGTATTTAAATAATTGTTTTGTCAAAAATGTCCTTAAAAAAGACATACATGTATTCTAATCTAAGTGACACTAAATATCATGAAAATTATCCATTTATACGCTTTTGCAAAATCACGGGTCCGAACGTAGTCGGATACCTTAATGGAAAAAATTAATTTTTTCTAAAACCTTAACTTTTTATCATTACATACCTTAAAAAGACTTAAAAATGCGTATATTAGTACGAAGTAGGTCTTCCTTTAGCAGAAATTACCTTTTCAGCCAGTCTTGGCACTGCCTCCACTAGAGTAACACATATATTCTATATTTCTACATCTTGGAAAAACATTTATATAGCCATTTTCATCACTTGCTCTATTGTCGAGCGATTCATCTTGGCGAAACGCGATAGAAAATGCCATCAATTTTAATTAGGATTTAAGTCTGGTGAATTTTCAAGCCAATCGACCACTTTTATTTTATTTTCCACGTAAAAGAATGGACCAATTTCGAGTTGTCACAAGGGGCCAGCTCATGGTGAAATGTTCCATAAAATATTTCCATGAAAGGAACAATCCTACTATGTAATATTTCTGTATATTTGACAGAATTCATCATGCATGTTTGAGGAACTAAGCTTCCAGTGCCGTGTGTTGCGAAAAAGACCCTAACATATGTTTAGAAGGTTGTTTTACAATCTGTTGGATATGATCTGGTAACAAAGTTTCAAATTCACTTCATCTAACTACATCTGATTTGTATCCCTTCACAAAAAATATTCCATTACTCAAAATCACCTTCTCCCAGTCGTTAACAGTACATGATCGATATTTTTTTTGCCCATGCTAAGCGTTTTTTCATCCATTTTCTGAGCAAAATAGTTTTTTTCCCTCAGTCTTGTTGCCTTAAGGCCACCTTCCAGAAACCTTTTCCGTGCAGTTGAGGTACTCACTTCAACACATCCAATAAATCCCTTCGAAGATCTATGCTTGTCTTTCTTGGATTTATTTTACTACTTCTTATTAAAATTTTATCAATTCTGAGAGCAGTTTTCCATTTGAAGCCACATTTTTTTTTCCTTTTTGGAGACGATGATCCAGAATTTTGAAATGTTCCTAAAACACTTAATTCGATCACACCAACTGTCATTGTTATATCTCTCACAGTCGTAGAACCGTGTTCATCGAGAGTAATTTATTTTAGGACTGTTCGTCGGAATAATATCCATCTTTGAACAAATAAAAGTAACACGTCTTATACAGAACGCAAATTGAAATTACCAGCTGCCCCACTAAAAGGTTAACATTTGAGCTCCGGATACATTAAAATGAATAAATTATAGTCAAAGTCGATATGTCATACTACCTAAAGGCAGATATGATGGATTTGAGGTGGTTTTCAGGACATCACTAGTAATCACATACCAACTCAAACAAGAAAAACATGTTTCTCCTTATTAATTCAAACAGTATAGTATGTAGTAGGCAAAATAATTAAAAACAAAGGTAGCAGTTGTAACAGGCCTATCCACGACCCTTCTACTGGTCATTTTGAATATAATTATTATTTTTATATGTATGCTCTATTGAAGATTTTCTCTGGAAGAAGAAAAATTGATTTATTCAAATGAGTTGTTCTATCTAATCGTTGACATTTAGGTACGCGATGTTACTCAACGTATAGTCGCTGGATGGTCAATTATTGATAATTGGAGAGTAAAAGTGATAAAATTGTGCCTTAGATTTACAACCGGAGGTCGTACAATTAAGTAAGACATTTACGGTGAATTCTAGCATAGAAGTCCGGTGTGCTCCAAGAGTAAGTGGAGTAGAAGGATAACTTAAGGATTATTACATATCCTTAGGTCAGACGATTGTTCTTCTAATTATTTAAGTATATTTCCTACCTTCAGTAGTGTTTATTAAGTAAAAGTGATAAATAAATTTGAATTTAAAACTTGCTATGGCTGATCATCGCTCGAACCCCCAACACCAACAACCGCTAGTCGGTTGTTATTTGTTGCTTTCTATACTTAAATTATTTTTTGTCTCTCACATAAAAAAGGGTTTTTTTTCATGATGTTGTAAAAATTTATTTATATATAAGTTATATATAGTTAGTAAAAATGGGTCGTAAAAAGTTTAATTTAAATAAAAAAAAAACACGAAGAAAAATTTGTCTGCGGGATCTTTCCTTACTTTTTAGCACTTTCTCGAAAAATCCACTTACGTCATAGATCGTGATGTTGCAGTTTTCTGAGTAATTTCAAAATCATCCATGGGGTTTCAGAAATAATGCCAACATGGCTGCATCCCCTTTTTGCCGAAACTCCTTTGAAACCCCGAATAATGAAAGGCACGGTTTGCTGCCAATTAAAATACAACTTAAAATGGGAAATGAACCTTGATATTTTTTTTTATGTATTTTTCTTACTTTTTATTGGAAAAAATGAACTCCCGATTTATGGAAAGTATATATGGTTGTTAAACTCACGTTAATATTCACTACTCACTCATTCACTTATGTAAACGTGTTTCCCAAACTTTCAATACTTGCGACCCAATATTCAATGACTTTTTTCATCACGCCCCTCCATATAATAAGTGTGTTGAATTCGATAAAGATATTTTGACGCTAAAGCTAAATACGACTTTAACCTCTTCACCACCGGCGTGTATAAAAGCTGCCAGCCAGTGCAAATTCCCCCCTTACGATAAAACGTTTTTCCCAAAATATTTTCACTACTACCCGTAAAAATAAAGACTTTGGAATGCAATAAAATCATATTAACATTGTTTTGAAAATTTATTTCACACAAATGAATTTTTTATATACCTTTTCCCCCCCCCAAATAGCCCACAAAAAGCTTGATACGTGAAAAACGGTTTTTTTGGGGAATGAGTCCATAACTTTTAAGGGCAGTGATTATTTATAAACTGTACAAATTACCAAGATAAGCGCTAATTTTTGCATATAATTTTATGTAAGACCAACCGGTGCCGTTACGGGTAAATATTTTACACTTATTCTTAACTTAGAATTGTTAAGGTAATTATGCAGTACTAAACATTTGTAAGTGTATTATATCGTGAAAAATGTATTTTTTTTTTCATTATTGACAGTTGTTTTACTTTAAAAAAGAAATATTTTTTTTGAAATTATCTTTTTTTTTCGACTTTTCAATATGCTCGCGCCCCACAGTACTGATGTAAAGAATAATTTTACAATCTGAGTTATGAAAATGAACAATTGTATACATTTTCCCCATTGAGCGGGTAGTGGTTATACCCCCGGTTATTAAAATTTATTCATTTAAATTTATTCAATAATTTTTTTTTACTTTTTTTTTTCCCCGTCACCCCAAAAATCTAAAAATATGTTTTATGGCGTATTGGATACAATAGGGAAAAATAGTGGAATTACAATCCCCGATATCCCCCCCCCCTTCCCTTGAAAAATTTTGTGTTTTTCATTGAAGTTGGCTAATAGATGGATTATATATCTTGCATAACTATGCATTAAAAGCAGTTTTTTTTTTTGTTTTTCATCGTTATTAATGCATTCGTTCTTACGCAACTATCTTTTTTATTAGTTAAAAAATCTCCCCCGTTATACATGTAAAATATATTCCTATATAACCTGAAAGAAATATTTTATGCATTACGTCTGTTGATTATGAATATAGTTGCATAACTATTTTGAAACAATAGTATGTCTGTTGACTACGAAATGCCGTTACAAGATGTCATTCCTGTGTTTCCATTTGTAATTTATTTTCACATTCGATATAAAAAAAATTTCCCAAAATATTATACAACAATATCCTCTTGAGCTTTTAATATTAAATGTTTTTTCTTAAGGTAACGGCTATCCTAAAATAGTGAATTTTGGCTACAATTGACAAATTTTTTTTAAAGATTTTATTTATAAGATCAATTTATTAGCTTTTAAAATTGGGGTTTATTATTTTACATTATCTAGAACAAAAACTACAATGTTTTAGTTAATGAGATGCCACTACTTCCAAATTATCATACATTAAAATGCGTTTTACTTGAAATGGGATTTTTTGGAAAAGGCTCAAATGGGGAGAGTTTGCTCAAAAGGTTTTTAAAATAATTAACTAAATTTTTTTAGTTCTGCATGACATTAAAATGTTTTAAGATCAGATTTATTAATCACTGTTTTTTTTTCAAAAATTTTTAAAACCCTTATGTGAATATAATCACTTTTTTTTTTTAAAATTTTATATTAAATTCGATAAAATGCTATAGTTTTTGTTAAAATTGAGATATTTATTATGCTTAGGGAAAATTTCAAAAAAATTAAACAAAAAACAAATCAAAATTGAAAAATTGAAAAATTTTTTCATAAACGTTCAAAAAATAAAAAAATTTTTGTACAAAATGAGTCCCCTTTATGTATTTATTTTTGTAAATTTATACCAATTTTTTTTTCAATTTTATTAATAATTTTTTCTTCTTAATTTTAGCATACTTTTCTTTAAATATACTCTGAATATAAAAAACCAAAAAAAAAATCCCCCATATTTCTCTTTATAAAAAAAAAATTTTCAATTATTGTTGTTAATTTTTTTAATAGTTGAGATAATTTAAAAAAATAAATTTTTTATAACTTTTGTGAAAAATACCCACCCACCTTAAGGCGATCCCCCTAAACAAACCCGGGCGGGGGACGACTAAGAATTCATTTGGGAACGGGTTTTTTGTAATATAGTATTTTTTAGGGTGTTCAACCCCTCAATGTAATTCGCTGAACCCGTCAATACGGTGAAAATAGCCTTCGAAATTTATGCCGGGTCTTATAAAATTAAATTTTTAATTACCTCCAGGGATTGGTGGGGGTTGTAAATACCTGTTTTCCACCCGACCCAAGGTTCGAGTCTGGGAAAGATTTTTTTTTGTTTTATTTTTTAAAATTTATTTAAATATTTTACTATTATATAAATTTATTTAAAAAAAAACTTATTTGGAAATTTATATTATAAATCCCTTAAATTTATAATATATGATCTAAGATATATATTATTTTAATTATACAATGTTTTTATAGGTAGTTAATATAATATAATTTATATAAGTTTATTATTTTTATAATTTTTTTTGTGATATATTGTTTTTTGGGGTTATAAAACTATTTGAAAACAAAATTTTTATTAAAATATAATTTAATATGTTTTTATAATGTGTATTGTGATTATAATAATATATTTTGTATTATAATGGTTTTTATTAATACTTATATTTATAAATATATTAATATTTATATAATGATAGAAATTATTTTACTTTTAAAAACAAAATAATTTTTTAAAAAATATCATTTAACTTTTAAAAAACCCTTTTTTTATATAAATTTATTCAATTGTGAAAAAAATTTAAAATAATTAAAAATAAAAAAAAAGGCGTTCGCGTGACTGATTTTTGGCCAGTCTTGATAAACAGGTTTTTTTTACAACCACCCCCTTTGCGGGAAAGGTAAGTAAAATTTAACTGTATAAAACTAAGCTTGAATTTCGAAGGCTATTTTCCAATTTAATGGCCCATTCTTTGGGAATTTCATTGGGGAAATTTGAACACCCTAAAGGGAAACCCCATTACACAAAGTCTCGCCCCAAAATAAATTTCCCTTGGTCGTGCCCCTCTTGTAAAGTGATATTAAATGTGAAATAAATCTTTCCGAATAAACATTAACGTCGCACTTTTCAGATAACCGAAGGCTATTGGTGAGGGGTTTCGTCATTTTGAACCATGGTAAAGGATGAGGATAACCCGGAGAGGGAAACCCTTTCCCCTTTTCTAACCCCACACCACCCCAGTGGGGGGACATTTAAGCTTCAACAAATTTAGCGTGCTTGCCTCTCTACAAGGTGGGTTTCCAGTGGTTTTGGGCCCTGAATTCATGACACGCTGGCCAAGAGTCCGTTACTTTGATCACTAGGCTACCGTTAAACATGTCAGAATACATCAAATAAACTTCCTGATTTTGCAAACGTAAATCGATCTTCATTCAATTTAAATTCAATAGTTGATTTTTTTCTGCACAATCCTTTTTAAAGTAATGGATTCTTGATGCTTCAAAATAAAAAACTAATTTGGGCTTTTTTTCTCTTTCTCTCAGTAATTAATCACCTTTTTTCTCTTATTAATTACCAAGTCTCAATTTTTCCCCTCTTTATCTCAAGATATCTTCATTAGGAACAGTGATTTTGCCAAAGAGTATAAAATGTAATTTTTCTGATCATTAGTTTCACTTGAACCATAAAAAATGTGCATGAAATTGTCTAATGAATATTATTATACACTGTTTTTAAATGAATATCTGTGTTTTAACACTTTATAGTATTTATTACGTATAACTTACAAATATAATTCATTCATCGAATGAAAGAGTAACTGAAACAGTTTTATATCTACAATCTTAAAAATGTTCTATGTGAGCCCTATTCGTCACACGTCACACATCAAGTCGATAGGTGAGTTCATTCCAAACTTTGTTCAGTGTGTTGGGGCAATTTTTTAAAACAACGGGCCAATCCGTGTCTTAAGTCTGGAAGTTTAGCTGGTAACAAATTTTTGGGTTCACGATCCTTTATTAACCCCTACAGATAAAAATCCCATAATGCCAGATCGAGTGAACGTGGATGCCATACAAAACAAGTTTTATCGCGAAGCCCTTTGCAGCCAATCCATTGGTCGGGTACGGTGATGATCTACCAATCACGTACTGACAGATGCCATTCAAGCGGTGTACTATCTTGTTGTCAAATGAAGCTATCTAGTTCACTTTCTTCCAATTGAGGAAATAGCCATAGTTGCAGAGCATCAAGTTAGGCCGTACATGTTAAAAGGGGTTTCCCAAAAAAAAGGGAAAAAGGCCCATACACCTCTGAGATTATCGCCCATGTTATTATCGTTTTTTGAGGTTTAAGAACCGAACTTTAATAAAAAAAGCTGTTTGGATCCGACTACGTTCGGAACCGTGGGTTTTAAAAAATTGTATAAAATGGGTTTTTTAAAGGGCATTTTTAAAAAAAATTATTTAAAAAAATTTTGGCAAAAAAATTTAATTAGAATAACCCTGTTTTCCTTTTTTGAAAAAAATTTTATTTAAAAATAATATTTTTTTATAATTTGTTCAGACCTCGTACAGAGGCTCAACTATGATTTTTGAAAAATTCACATTATTTTAAAAGTTGCAAAACCCCTTGGGGAAAAAATTATCGGCGTTTTTCCTAAAAATTTATCCCCTCGGTTTTCGTAAAATATGGATAAACCCACGTCTAAGTTATATATTTCAAAAACTCTAGTTGAGCCTCTGTACAGTGGTATGAGCTATATGCTGGCAAAATATTATTATAAACATTTTTTACAAAAAAATATTTTGAAAAAAGGGTCCCCTCTATGTCCATTTTTGTCAAAATATTTAAAAAAAATAATTTTTTCTTAATAATATTTTTTTAAAAAAATTTTAAATAGATTTTCTAATCTAAGTGACACTAAATATCATAAATATTATCCATTTATACGCTTTTGCAAAATCACGGTTCGATCGTAGTCGGATACCTTAAACAGTTTTAGTAGATTCTTTCTTTGCAAACTGGTTAACACAAAACGCTTTCTGTTCACTAGTCGTAATTTTCTACATGCACCTTGATCGGCAAGGAAGGGGTGGGGACATAACATATGTTTCGCATGCATGTGCACAAAACTGTTTCAGTTTCTCTTTCATTCGATGTATGAATTACACTTTTAAGTTATGTTTAATAAATACTATAAAGCGTTAAAAATTCGATATTCATTCAGAAACACCTTGCACAATAAGCAATTATTTAAATGTAATGTTTTGTCAAATTTGATCTTTTGGTGATTATAGGCACAATAATATTATTAAGGGTGCATTTTTCATAGAAATAGATTGATTTAAAAATATCTCATTCTATCTTTTCCTTTTGTATGAACAATTATTTAAAGGCAAATTGATTTTAAAATTCAAAAAATATTTTTTTTGAGTATAATTAATTTGTAAATGCTGTAGTATGTATATATATTATATAAACATATTTTTATGAATACCATTAACTTTTAGATGATGTATGTGAATTACATAAATGACAATTCAAGAGTACATGAGACAAAAAAGTGTTGATTTTTCTACTAAATCAAAATATTTCTTTTAACGTTACATACGATATTACTGAAAACGGAGATTAAAATTCTCATTATTTTCTGAAGAGGATTCTATCCCCTACATTTTTACAAAAATAACCCCGTTGGTGTGGTGCAGAAGCTAGGAGAGGGAAGTGCCATCTCAGGCGTCGTCCTCGTCACTTCGCAATGGTTTCAACTTACGAGGTCCGTCGCCAATAGCCTTTGCATCGCTTCATAGTGTGTTGCAAATAGAACTCTCTTACACACAAAAATAGCTTATTATAATGAACCAAGCAGGACAAGAATTATTGTTCGTGGATTGCAAATTTCAAACAAAATGTATAAAAATGTTATGAATGAAATAGTTTTATAAAATACATTTTTTAACACCCACATCACTTCTTAGATATGAAAAGAAAAAAAAGAAAAAGTGCTTCCTACAAAATTATTTAAAGCATTTCAATCATTTTTATTTAATATTTAAATACGATCAAAATAATTGGCGGATGTTATTTATTTTTCACTAATGAGTTCCAAAAATTGTTTTATTTGTTAGTAACTTGCAGAATGGCAGCTGCAAAACGGATATCTGTTCGGCGCCACTCTTCCACCGTCAAAACATCATTAGCAAAATTGTGCGATGGATGATTTTTTACAGTTCCTAAAATTATTTTTACTGTATTTGATTAGAGATTTTTAAACCATGTTTGTTTCATTTCACTAGTTCATATTTATTTAACACTATAACGTTCTGGATTTCGATTACCTTTAAACGTCCACCGATGTCATTTCGACATCGCGACAAAAAATGTGTATGGAATAATTGTAATACCTAAATAATTGCGGGACTACTGTTCAGTAGGGGATTTAGTTTTAAGATTAATATTATTTCATATAATTAACATATTTTATGACTCTTTATATCCTAAAAGAAACTGACGTTGACATTATGTTTCGCGAAGCTTGTTGGGCACTGTTTTGTCGCAAAACATTTGAAGCCGCAAATCTGCCAGGAGCATTATTATTATGCGATGTCCATCATGTGCCATCTCTATCTATCTATCTATCTATATATATATATAGTAATATAAAATATAATAAGAGTATATATATATATATATATATATATATATATTCTCTACTGACAAGAGATCACATCCAAACAATAACACTCGACAAACACATAGACAGCAGGAAAATCACACAATGAAGAACAAAAGAGTAATCGAGATAATAAATATAAAAATGGATGCTGCAGTGTATGAACATTACTGACTTGGGACAGTTATTATATAAAAATTAAAAATTTTATTAAAAGTGGGTTGAACATGTTTTGGAACCTTCCCTTTTGTCATAACACTGAGCAAAAACCAATAGGAAATAATGGGTAGAAATATCGAAACCATTACAAGATAGAGGAACTTACCTAAAAATTGCACTAACAAATGCAAGGCCCGCGCTAAATCTGAGTGGAAACATTCAATTTGTGGAATTCTATACCCTAATACAGATTTAAATCAAAAAGAGTGGCTGAAAAAGTAGCATTTTAAAGAAAGATTAAAAATGGAAATAAAATTAATAATAGTTGCATATTAAGATAAACTATAAAACACCAGAGTAAATATGAATAAAATAATAGTAAGTAATTTCTAATCTAAAAATTAGACTATGGAGATAACTATAACAAAATATTTGTTTATAGTAATGCTATCAATCTCATAATTTTAATCCTAACTATTTTAATAGCTTTTTTTATATAACTATTAATAAAATAAATTGTATTTCTGATTTAGCAATATTTAGTAAATTTTATAGTTATATATAATGTCTGATTTTTTGGCACAAGAAATTTATTACGTTGTATATATATTAAAAATATTTCTGAATATGAAAAAATGTACATTACTTCCCAATGAGGAACCTTTTTAATATTGAAATTAAATTCTTCTCTTTTATCATAAATATTAGAAACTATTAATTTTCATATAATTTGACATGTATGTCAAAAATTTGCTTCATTGTTGTTATATTTGTCTTTTTTAAATTAAGATATTGTGGATAAAATTAATGTTAGGTATAAAATTGGCTTGTTTGCCAAAGATGATTATAAACATCATATAACGATAAATATAAAATTTAGAATTATTAATGTAATATTTCAAAATAATGTAAGAATAAATTGGCAAGACAGTTGCTCGCAGGGTCACCTTGTGGCAATCCTTAATCTGCTGATAATAGTTACCTTTATGATATATATAGTTCTCTTTAAGTACAACCTAATAGTGAACCAAATCTATCATAATTAACATTATTAAATAAATTGTCTTTATGTAAATTTACAAGAATATTAATCAAATCATCAATATTAATAGAGTTAAAGAGATCTTCAAAATCTAAACCATAGACTGAATAAATTTTTATCTTTCATTTTCTCAACAAGTGATTTGCTATTTTTAAGAAATGGCTGAGGATATAAGGTTATTTATTGTTTCATGCAATATTTCATGGAGAATTTTGCCTGTTTTGCTGATATATGTATTTAAAACCATTTGTAACTGTCCTAAATTTAACTGGGTCTTTATGAAATTTGGGAGTTAGAAATATATGTGAAATTTAAAATTATTATTAATTTAAATTTTTTAACTTTTATGAAAAGCCAAGATACGTTTATTTATTTCTCTATCAGAAACAGAAGACTTAATAAAAGCTGTATTATTATCGAAATATTGTTGATCAATAAATTATAATAGTATTTTACATATGAAGCAAAATTTCCTGGCACTTTATCAACATAAACTATAATAAATTTATTTTGTAAATTTTTTTAAACTGACTTTTAATATTATTAAAAAAGATTTTATTATCTGTACCATAGTTTATATTTATTAAGCTGCTTTGTAATTTTATGTTTGAATTCTTGAATGCCTCTATAATCATACTATATTTAATAGCTATTTTGTATATAAAATGCTCAATATCATTATATAACTGATTTTTGATAATTTTATTATTCGAAATCAAATCAAAACCCGTACCTTTATTCATAATATTTCTAAGATTATTGTCTTTACAATATTGAGATCACCAGTAACAACATGCTTGTGATGTTGATCAATGAAATCTTTAAATTCACTACATTTACATATTAAATTATCTTGCTTTATAGGCACATTATAGTTAAAAATTGATCTACCTATTTTTTTATTGTATTTAAAAGTTTTTTAATAGTGATATTTTGTATTGGGAAAGATGACATGTGTTTTTAAATATGTCAGAAAAATTAACATTATCATATGATTTATTCATATATAAAAGTGTACAGTATTCTATTTGATAATCCTTATTTACATTAAATTTATGTTATGTTTATGTTTCAAAATTTATGAATGTCCTTATAATATACAAAGCATGACAATCTTTAATTTTATTTGAAATTAGTACATCTTCTGTAATATATATATATATATATATATATATATATATATATATAGTAATATAAAATTTAATAAGAGTAATATATATATATATATTATAATTTACAGGAGTATTATCAATTATATTCTCCCCTTTTCAGATTCTGTGAAGTACCCACGTAGTATAATTATTTAGTCATGCATATCTGTAGATGGTATTGGTCATCTTCATATCATCTATAGGACACTGAATGCCATAAAATACATTGGCACCATTTTAGAACCCAAACTTCTGCCTTTCTTTAGAGATCTATTTACCAACAATGCTTCATTTTAATTTTTCAGCAAGATTCTGATCATTGCCACACAGTAAAGTAATTGAAAGACTGGTACCGTTCTAAGATCATTGAATTGTTGTCCAAGCCAAGTAGAATTTTAATTGGTACAAAGTGAGAAAAAAAATATTTTCATGAAAGTTAATTAAAATAATAACATATTTTGATGCATAATTACTAAACCTAATACTAAAAAATATCAGTTAATAAAAATATTTCTGAATTGGATTATTTCAGTTGCTAATATATATTATAAGTACTTACATTATAATAACTTTATAGTATTTGTTTTCATTTGAAAAGGAATTTGAAGCTTTAAGCCTTATTTTTTGTATGTCGCGCATATTTTCAAAATAATAATAATAATAAAAAAAATAAAATAAAATAAAACTTAAGATTTTATAAAGTTAACAAAGTGATTTTCTTTTTTTTTACTATTTTACAGTACTAATATTTTGTTTGCTTTTAATCTTACATCATAATTTTTGGTTCTTAAAGAATCGTGTCTTTTTTTTAATTCTAGTTAATATTTTGTTAAATACGAGTTTTATAAGAATAATAAATAATATCTCTTAAGTTCATAGTTCATACATATATGCATATAGATCAGTGGCGCACACAATACGGGGGGAGGGGAGGGATTAAGACCATCCCCATCACATTTGATTTTTTTCGATTGAATATAATCCTATGTATAGAGAACTTAAAATTAAATTAAGTATTTCTTATAAATAATTTGATTTATTTATTAATGCTAGTTATGTCTTTTATTTAATGCTAATTATTGCCGGCTGAGTGGCGTGGTTGGTTTGTCGCTGGCCTTCTGCACCCAAGGTTGCGGTTTCAGCCACGGCCTAAGTCGGTGGATTTTCATGATACAGAAAATTGACAGCGGCCATGCCGTATGATTATATGACATGTAAAAAATCCCTTGAGTGCTTGTTTGGCTTTGGTGCTCTTGGCAAAAGTAAAATCCTAAGTATGGTTTCGCATCCCCAGAGCTCAGGTGCCTCACTCTGGGGTGGAAACTGGGAATCAAAATTTTTTGCAGCAATTGGTATCGCCTACATGGTGCCACACTAAAAAGGATACCAGCTCCTGGGGAATGCACTAGGTCTGCAAAGATTAAATACCAATGCACAGCCCCTGTGATGTACCCAGTGTCTTTTTTTCTAATTGTTAAGAAGGTGCGCCGAAGAACGTGGTAAAATATACGTTCTTTTCCCTAATTGCTGGGGAAAAGTTTCGTAAATGGGAGGTCAAAAATTTTGACCATTTTCCCATGGCAGTCCGAGAGACGTCGGTACGATGAGATTTCGGTTTCTCACGGATGTGACGACAGCACGTCTGGAGGATAGGACTCTATGGGCCCAGACAGACCCCACGCTCTAAGCGGCCGACAGACAAAAGACCAAAGGAATAGTCGGTGAGTGACCATGGGAAACTGGAGGTTTAAAAGGGAGAGCGTGAGAGTTTGAGAAAAGACTTTTATATGAGAGAATTTGGAAGTGACCTTTCAGTCAGTGATACCTGGGAGTCCGCGAACTCACGAAGGGGAATTGAGAACCGAGGATTTTTTCGAGGCAGCAAGAGTACGGTGGAGATAGAGCCAGCGAGCTTTCACACTCTGTGTGGAGCTACAGAAAAGCGAAGACTTTCTGTAGTGTTTGGACTACTGTTGGTGAGGGATTATGGAATGTTGGCGTGAATCGGCGCGTTTTCGGAGGTGGGTTACTGTGTTTTGTAGGGAGGTTTGTTTGATCTCGAGCAAGGCGATCAGGAAAGAGAGAGCCCTTGTTTTGGAAGCGTGGAGCACTTGACAGGGATTTGGTCTTAAGGAAAGCGAATTTTTGTGATGAAGAACTGACGCAGGGCGTGCGGTTTTCTGTACCAAGAATAGAGTTACTTGGGAGTGTTTTAACACGACGAGCAGTGTTTGTTTGATTGTAGTGATAATCAAGATAATTGTGTTTGAATTGATTTTATTGTAAATGTTTATTTATTTTTGGGTTTAAAAGAAAGAGATATTACGCTTTCCTTATCGTTATTTTTATTGTTCACGATAAAAGTCGAA
>BMAV01014903.1:0-11085 GCA_019973955.1 Trichonephila inaurata madagascariensis
TTGAATTACAATAAAAAATTATAATGTAGAGAATGCTCTTCAACCCCGGGGTTTTTTGGTATGCACTCGTGAGATTTTGGAATTTGAGGGAGCGTGTCTTAGAATATCTGGAAGAAAACAATGAACTGCCCCCAGTGAGTGCTTACTACTCAAGCAGAAAGATTGGCTTTGGGATTTAGCTTCTCTTACCAATACTATGAACATTTAAATAATTTAAAATTAAGATTACTGGGAAAATATTGTATATCTTTTACCCTAGTTGTTCATGTATCTTCGTTTGTGGCAGTGACGTAACGTACACTCTTACAACCGCCGCATCGGTGGGGGGACCACGGATCAAGGAAGCTCAAAGCCTGACTACCTCCAAGTACCTACCCTTTGTAAAATCATTTTAAGGGCCCAAAACCTGACTTTGCAGGGGGCCCAAATGTTCTCCGTTACGCCACTGGTGTGTGAACAAACTTTTTTAATCAACCCATTTCCTATTAATGAGAAATAATCCAACGAAGTTGATAATGCTCCGAGCTATGATAGATTAAAAAAATTTTTAATTTTCCGGTTTTTTTAAAGGATCCAAATTCCCTGCAAGGTTAATTATCCCCCAAGTTTAAAAAAATTTTATTATTTTTTAAAATTTCTTTTCGAAACCCTAAAGGGAACTTAAATTTCCCCAAAATTTAAAGTATCAAATTATTAATTTTGGAAAAATTGGGAAAATTTTTCCAATTTTAAAAAAATTGCTTTTTTTCAAATTTTAATTTTTAATTTTGGGGAAAAATTGGAAAAAAAACGCTTTGTTTTTTTTTTTTTATATAATTTGGCACTCTTTTTCCAAAAGGTAGGTCAACCCTGTAATATTAAATAGTAATAAAAAAGAAAGAAATATTGATTTAATTTTTTTATTTTATAAAATTCATACATTATGAATTCCCTAAATATTACATTACTGGGAAAAGATCTTTTTAATTATAAAATTAGGAATAAATTGCTGTAATTTTAATTAATTCACGAATGAGAATATGTGAACTCCTTAAAAAAAATGTAATTAATATTCAACTTGTTTTCTGAGTAGCGTATTCGGTTAGGCACTGGCCTTGTACGCTTAAGTTTGAGGGTTCAAACCCGTCCCAAGTCGGTGGATTTTCAGAAAATCATCAATGTCCATGTCGTATCATTATGCGGCATGTTAAAGATCCCTATTTGGCTTGTGTGCTCTTGGAAAAATTTCATTCTTAGTACAATTTTGCATTGTCAGAGCTGAAATGCTTTCCTCTGAAGAGGAAACTGGGCTTCAAAAATTATATTGTGGCAATTGATATCTACCTATATGACTAGGCACAAAAAATGATACCAGCTTCGAGGAAAGTACTAGGTCTGCAATGGTAATTATCAATCTGCAGCTCCTTTGAAAAAGATTCAATCTTGCTTTAGAAATTGGAAAATTTTATTTATTTATTTTTATTATAATCCAAAATTTTCAGATCGTGTTAATTTTCCCTTCACTTTATTGCCAAAGAAAGATTTTCAATTAAATTTGAGGCTTATTTCTTAAGTGATAAAAATGCAGTTCTTAATTTAAAGAAATACATTTCTTTGAAAGCTTTCGAGAAAAATTTTAAGACAGTCAGCACAATACCATCATACACTCAAAAGGATTCAAACAGAAACATGTAAATATCATTACCTTTAAAGAAACCAAATTTTTCCATATTTGGGTGTATACCCAAAAATTTTTAATTTGAAAAATAAAAATTTGAAAAATTTTTCTTTAAAAATATTTCCGTAAAACTTTCGTATATCTATCTTGATTATATATATAAGGTAATTCGGGGAAAGATGCCAGTTTTTTAATAACACTTTTAGGCGTCGATAGATCGCAATTTTGAGCCACTTGTGTGCAGAGTTTGGTCTGACGGGGTGGGCTTGTGAATTTATTTTAAATTTAAATCGTTTTTTAATCGGCCTTATTTTCCATCTTGTAAGCTTTTAAAAAGTGGTGGGGAACAATTTTTATAATGTTGCTTTCCCTTATATTTAAAGTTTATAAACTTCTTGTTGTTTTAAATAAGATTTTAAACAATATAAGTGAGTTACGCATAATGTTACATACGATCATGAAAAACCAGCCATAACACTGCGCTATAAAAAAATAACCCGTGTGTACCCTCCCCTTTTCTTGGGGGAAAGACGTTACATGGTTCAGAAATAAATTAAATTAACTTTTTTTTTTCATTTTTTTAAATTGTGCATTTTTGTATAAATATAACTACATTTTTTAAATTGGGCTGTGGGGGATGACCCCTTGGGGTATCCATTAGGACGAGGATGTGCAGAACCGAAGTCGACTACTACTTCAACCTGCTGTAGACCGTTCTGCAGGAAAGCTCATTTTTAGCAAACTAATTATGATTTTTTTTCCTTATAGTGTTACTGTTACTTCCAAAAATTTAAAAATTTGGGAAATTTTTTGCAATTTTTTTTTTTACTGTGGTGTTGGGGAAACTTACTCCCCTAAATTTGGGGATACTCTGGGGGTGGGGTGATACTTGACTGGGGGATACTTTCCCCATACATATGGAAATACCCCTTTAAAAGAATTTTTTAACATTAAATTTCTTTTTTTTTTCTAAGAAGGAAATTAACTTGTTTATTTTTAAACCCAAATTTAAAAATTGAAAAAAAATTTTATTTTTTTTTATGGGGCTTTTTTTAAATTTTTTAATGTACTAATCGAAAATTGATGTCCTAAAAAAAATTTATCTTTTTTAAAGAAAAAAATTAGCTTTTTTATTGAAAAATGATACTTCTTAAATATTCAGTGTTATTTTCTGAAATATTTCTAATGTGCACCCTTTTAAAAGAGAAATCCTTAATGCGATTATTTGGTGCGGATTTGAAATTGAGCCCCATTATTTGTATATGAAGGAAAATGAATGCCTTCGGTAATTTTTTTTTAAATAGAAACCAGATAGTACAATGATTAGTGCCTTTAACTGCTGTACCGTAGGGCCTGGGTTAGAATCCCGAAAAGGTATGGTTGTTTGTAAATGTATAGTGCCTGTGAGCACGAACTTTATTAGAAAAAAAAATTTTTCATCAACCGTTTGTGGAAAGAAAAATTAATGAATATTAAGAATCCCAAAATGACCATTTATCTAAATTTTTGTTCCCAATCTAACTTCATAAAAAATGGAGACCAAAATCTATTTTGTTAAAACTTCATATTCTGCTCAAATGCGGTAACAAAGATATAATCTTGTTTTATAATTTTCTAGCGACGTGAACGACACCTTCTTCGGGTGGGCGTTAAAAACAACCTGTGATGGATCTCAAAATTCCGTACCTTCCGCTAACCTCTTCCTTAAATTTCTTTTGCATTCCCTTCGTTTCTTTCTGGTTTTGGTTGCAAAACCTTTCTGCGCAAAGAAACCGTGGATTATTTAAATAAAAACACTTATATAGTCAGGGTTTCTAGCTAGACAAAGAGAAGGGGAGAAATAAAGCCAGGAGTCAGGTGAGATTGCGACTGATCAGGTATCACTAAAATTATTGAATATTTCAAATATTAAATAGACGAAGATTTAAAGTGATGATTGGTTACTAAACTTAGAGTAACGTTAAGCTATTTGGGATAATTGAATTGATCTTAAATTAAAGTGGTCGATATTCATAGATTTCGCATAATTCGTGCATCTCGTTATTGTTCCACTTGTATTCTTCATATTGATACATTCTCTTTTGAATTTAAGTGAATCAATTTTGTTAATGTGGGTAATCCATAAATAAGTTGATTTTGAATACGTCTGGTATTCCTTCCCTTCCTCCCACACACCTAGGTGGGCAAGAGAGAGGGGGTAATCCCTCACAAACCTAAATTCAAAAATAAATTATGTTGTATCTAAAAAGTACGCTAAGAATCTATTAATTGCATACATAATATAAACGAGAGGAGGATACAAAGTATAAAAGAAATGAGTCTTAAAACAATCAGTGATGCAATGAGTGCTTAGGTTGAGAGACTTAAATATCATTTAACGTGTCTTTATCATTGTGTAATCGAAGTTCATCGTCATAAGACATCATAGTCACATGATAATGACAACCACGTGTTTCTAGCCAATCAGCTCAAAAGCTCATGCGACGTCATAGTCACACGATGAAAGCAATCATGCGTTTCCAGTTTATCAGTCCGTGCTCTTGGTTGTTGCCAACTTTTGCTCTACGCAGAAACTTTCTTTTAAAAAGTACATATTTATCAACAATCATAACACACACAGGTAAACAGAATGCATTCTTTTTAAAAATGCATGAACAAAATAAGATTTTAATTATAAAATCTTTTTGAACAATTTTTTTTCCTAACATTTCAGCATCTAATTATGAAATTTGAAATTTTATATAAAGTTTTACAAATCAGAACAACTAGTGCAATTAGTTTAATGTCTGTTTTGAATTCAATGAAGAACACGTGTTTGTCTTTATCACGAGGCCAAGACATGAATTGAGACCATTATTTTGTCTAGTCCATAGGTTCTCAGAGTGGGTGGTAACGCCTTCTTTTCGGGGGCAGTAAAAGGCCCAGAGAAAAGTAGGGGGTGTTGAGATGGCACAAAGGGGCGTGGGTAGATTAACCAAATACAATCTAAAAAAGACTAAAAAGACACTCTGCTTACGTACTAACAAAAATAAACTTTAATACTGGTTTATTATGTTGATTGTATGTATTTAAATAATTTCTATATATCACCTGTACGAAATTCACATACTTCAGTAATTCGGGAAGTGGATGAAAAACTTAAAGATAACATTAAATTCAGACCTACCTTAAATTGAATGGTATTGTAAATTTTAATTTCCGTAGTGTATAGTGTTGTCTTTGTGAGAGTAGGAAAAATGTTTCGTCCACTGCATTTCATAACGTATATTAGCCAAGAAATATAATTAAATATGCTAACTAGGAATCAACGTGTGATTCTTTAAAGGCTGAAACTGTCAATTTATTTATTTTGAAAGTAATAGTTTATTATGAATTACTTCATATCATCAAAACTACTGCCTCTAATTTATAACAGGTAAGCTAAAAC
Organism: Trichonephila inaurata madagascariensis; assembly: GCA_019973955.1. Classification (NCBI taxonomy): domain Eukaryota; kingdom Metazoa; phylum Arthropoda; class Arachnida; order Araneae; family Nephilidae; genus Trichonephila; species Trichonephila inaurata. The sequence goes on from BMAV01014903.1 coordinate 5,085, forward strand.
TTTTATTCCTCTCTTTAAAATAAATAAGAAATTCAATAGCGTTTCAAGTCCAACAATATCCTATCTACGACTAAAATATATAAGATTACACATTTAAAATATTTGTGGCAATATCTATTTCAGATTCGCAAGCAAAAAAAAAGCGTGGGTGGTGGGTGCTTTAGAAAAAAGTTAAATTATAAAACATATTCCATTAGTAACAGAATATTTTTTTAAAATTTAATTCTTGTTTTCACGATGTATTATGCACGCTCTTATTTCACTATATTGGGAGGGGGCTGTACTGAAATTAGAAAAGGGGGCGCCAGTTCAAAAAAATTTGGAAACCTATGGTCTAGTCCAGAGGTTCCCAAACTTTTTTGTCTCATAGACCCCTTGACAGGTTTTTTGGTTTTGGGTAGACCCCTACTTTTTAATAATTTAAATTTTTGCAAATTCATCAACTTAAATGTCTTTTTAACAGCTGTTATAGAGCTACTTACTTAAAAAGATTTAAATTTCTAACTGTAGTGTAGTGTTTAAAACTTAAGGAGCACATGTTAATTAATTAAACTAAAGTTTATTTAATGTATAAAATAACTGTTACATAATTCAATAAAAAATTGTCAACATTTGGCAACAATCTTGTTGGTTTTAACCCTAAATATTTCCTCTGTTGATAATGCCCAGTCTTCTTCTCTTTTCTTTTGTGGAGATTGCAAACGCGTTGAAACTCCTTCTCAATCGGAAAAGCAATTAAAAACTTTCCATAATTTGGGATAAATAACAGGTATATCATTTTACAGATAAAATTGCTTACATCCATTTCTAAACTTTACTTTAAGATATTCGTTAATGAATAATTCTTGTAATCTGACATTTTTTTTTTCAATTATGACCTTATGAATTCATTGCCTACTATGGTATTACCATAATCAAAGCCTTCTCAAACCATAATTCAAAGTCTAAAAAAAAGGGAACATAATTTAAAGCGTCTTTTTCCTGGAAGATTGTATGTGACAATTGAGAAACTGGGAAAATTTGCGACGTCCAATATTATACTCATTTAGCTTAATTCTGGCAAGAAGCGCTGAAATGATGGTTCTTGTTTTAATAAAAATTATTTTGTCACCTTGTAGCTTCAAATTATCCTCATTAAATTTAGTAAATAAATATGTAAAATCTGGTTTCCATTTGATTAAATTCTCTTTTAAAATAAAAGTCGTCACGATTTGGTTTAAAAAAGGCCACTACTGTAGACCCCCAATTACATCTCATGGACCTCCAAATTATTTTTTCGCTAACGTGGACCACTTGCATGTCATCATAGACCCCTGGGGGTCTATATAGACCACTTTGGGAATCACTGATCTAGTCAAAAAGCGAAACTTACAAATCCCCACAAGTTTCTAAACTTTTTACTGCACATTTACAATACTATCAGTTTTTCTGTCGGAATTTGATTCCTTGAATTCAATACACATCAAGAAAAAAAATCGTAAGCAGAAATAGTGTTAGTATCTTGTTATAGGGTAGGAAATTCTTCAAAAGAAGAAATGTCTAACATTGCTTGGAAAAATTAATAACAAGCAAGATGTAGATAGTAACGATTAACAAAACTGCTGAAAATTGATAATAAGATGTTTTATTAACACTAAAATAACTGTTAAATCTTTGTTAAGAAAAGCTCACGAATAAAATATTGCCTTTTCCACACTAATGTGTAACACTTAGATATATGCTAAAAAAGGATAAGATTTGTTAGGTAAATATTTGTTCAAGAACACTAAAATAATATCTTAATGCATATTTGCTTGTGTGTTTACTCATATTGTTCCTAAACATATTTTTTCGTAAAATCTTTTTTGAGTTTTTCTTAAGCATTAAGGAATTTGGATGCATAAAATTATTACTGAAATTATTTGAAGACATTTGAGGGGAAAATTCTGACTTTTCAAAGGTGTATTTATTTATTTAAGAACTTAAGTTTTTATTCCGATGCAGTAGCGCACACAGAAGTTTTCCAAGGGGAGAGGGTTCAGGGTCGAAAGTCCACCATTCTTGTATCATGCTCTTTTTTGATTTTGTCGATTTTTGGGAACAAAAAACAGTAAAAAACTAATTATAGAATAAATAATTAGTATTGATTAATAAAATTAATCATTAAAAACAAATATTTAATTAAATTTTACTTATTATATACTTAAAATTATAATTAATCGGGAAAAACATCAAGGGCTTTGGGGAAGGGGTCCGGACCCCTAGGACACCCCCCTTGTGTGCGCCACTGTTCCAATGTTATTCATCATATTTACTTTTATTTTAAATTAACGTTTTTCCTTTGAAAATTTAAATAGCTCTAGGAATACTATTCACTTAATTGTATTCATTTTGTTTGCCATAAATAGAAATTCATTTTTATTATGAGTTGAAACTATTGAGCGTAAATTGCACACATAAAATTCATTGACTAGAGATTCAAATTGTATGCTCAGCTGATAAGCATTTGCATAACAAGAAAACTGCATATTTTATATTCGTGGTGTTGCGTACTTTCACAAACAGCTATACGTATTGCATTTCCTTGTATGATATAGCTTTTTTATACATGAAGGTATATATATTTTAATTGTTTTACTTTTTTTTCTATATCAAGGATTATTACAGCATAAATGAAATAAATATATAAAATCTGAAAATGGAGAAAAAAGAAGCAAGAACAAGAGAGTGTATAGGACACATTTTTAGATATTAAAAAAAGGGTAATTTTTTATGTATCGCAAAAATTAATTAATAATATTAATTTTTAATGTCATCTATATAATATTGCCGTTAACAGGCATAATTAAAAGGTTAACCGGATACAAATGTGTTTTCAAAAATTATTTTTGCTATATTTTTGTTTTTGATAATTATACATAAAAAGTTTTGCAATAATAACTGTTACCATTGCTTTCAAGAAGAAATTTTAATGTTAAACATTTCCGTTGATGAAGTTCAAACACAAATTTTCTAAATTCTTTAAGCAATAATTCTGCCGTCTTTTTCGTCAGTTGTCTTAAAATTATACATTTGTATATACTTAAGAAAAATACATACACTGCAAAATTCTAGAAAAAAATTCATGACATTTAAAATATCGATTATTTTTTGAAGCAACTATTCAATTTCTGAAACTTACGCGTCGCCATCTGTCGTTAGTAAATGAAAGCTTTAATACTGTTTTTTTATCAGTTTTATTTGAAAGACATTTTCTGTTGAAATGATGACGGTAAAGTTATTTTTTATTTACTAATTACTGAAAATTTTAGAGAGTAATGAGTCTTTTAATGTTAAAAGATTCACAGAGTAACAAAAATCAAACTACTTTTAAAAAATGAAATCATTAATTATTGTTTCATAAAGAGAATATTTTAAACTTTGATTTGCTTGAAAACTCCATGTCATTCGTTGATTAAAAATATGCATTAAATTTTGCTAACAGAAAAATTGGGTTTCAATAAAATGAGATGATTATAATATAACAAAAAAATCCTGAAAATATTCCTTATAGGGATCACGAATATTTTAAAAAATATTATGTTTAAACGGTCACTGTTTTCAAAACAAATATAACCACAAAATTACTAAACATGAAGTTAAGAAATAGAAACGGAAATCTGATTTTAAAATTACCTTCATTTGAAGATTCAACTTGAATTAATATCGCTCATCGAAGTGTTATATACCAACCTTTAAGTTTTGTATTCTCTCAAAGTAAACAGAAAACCGCTGAGTTTCTACAAGTCGAGAATATTAAGCAAGGAACATAGCTTGAATCTATTTCAATAATCTTAAAAATTATTTTACGGCGTAGAAATAAGTGAATTTATTTTTTCTTAATTTTTTTTATATTTAAAAAATATATTAAAAGGGAAAAAAAAACATCTTTTTTAATCTTTTCTTCACCAGAAAAAAATTTCATTGAGAGCTGATTATTAACCTTTATTAAGATCTAAATAATTCCTTTTTACTCTACGATGAATTTGACAAATACTTTTGATTAGTTTCTCACAGAATTCAATAATTTAAGTTTTTTAAGCTAGCACAGAAATTTTTTAAAGTTTCTTTTGTAGTTATTTCAAATTTATACCAATATTTTTTTTATATTCAACCTTAGTGATGTCCGTATGTTTATTAACTGATGTATAAAATGTAATTCCACGAGAAATGAAAAATTCCATTAAGTTTTATTAGGTTTACTAGTGGCATATTTCTAAATCAATAATTTTATTTATATTGTAGTCTTAAAAATATTTGCTTTCCTATTCAGAGTGTGTACTTCCGACATATTTTTAATTTATAATTTTAAAAATACTACTTTGATATCGCGTAGCAAACAAACACTAAATTGTTATACATAAAACTTTAATAAAATAAAACAGAAAACATTAAAAGAAATCTAAGAACCTCTCTAAAAATCATTTATGTAAATAAATTGAAAAAATATCTTCTTCTAATAATTTTTTTATCTGTCGAGAACTTAATATTGTGAGCATTCTACAATAAAATGGGACTTTTTTAATTTTAAAACTTGGAATCCAGCTGTGTTTTCTCTGACATCAATATTCTCATAATTATTATTTACAAGTTTTCTTTTGTCGTTTTTTACATTTATTATTCCTTTTATAATTTTGATTCGCAAAAGTTATATATGATTCTTCATTGCTCTCAATAAATTTTAACACAATTATTTTCATTTATCCTACAAATAATTAATTATTCTAATTTTAATAATTAATTTAAAATATTTAAGAATTTTTCGGAATATCACTTTGTTTATTTTAGTTTTTGTATAAATTCTATGTTACTCATTTTTTTTTTTAATTACTGATATATTTTCGTATTTGAGTCTCAATACATTAATATTTTTTATCTTCACGTTACGTGTTTTAATTCCAAATTCATGTACATAAAATATATTTTTTTTTATTTTATTATTTTTCTCATATCTCGTAAAATAGCCTTTCTTTTCTATTAATTTTAATACGATACCTAAAAATTAAGTATTCTTTTTTTTTAAAAAAAATTAACAGCGCGATATTGCGTGCTTATTATTACATGATCACATTTTGTAACCTTAAAAGTGTTTTTCCCCGTTTGAGCTACTTCCATGAAATCAAGGACATGGAACAGATCATCTTTAACCTTCGAATTTTCAGTTTCGACCCATTTTCGAATTCGTTTGTCCTTGGCTTGATCTTTTAACCTCATTTGGAACGACCAAAGACCTATATCAAGTAAACAGTTCCCGTTGTTCCGTATAGAAAGTCCGATGTATGCACGGTCGGTAGAATAAATAGGTAAGTATTTATCGAGGTAGATGCTAAGGAACACTTATATCGATGTCTGGCTTTGAATTAAGCTTAGTTTGCTCAAATGTTCCATTTTAATTCGTTGGGAACTAGTAAACTGCTATCCACGTATTTCATTTCCTGTTTAACTGAACATTTTAGAAACTGTCATTAGAAGATTATTATTTGAAGAAAAAGTATTTTTAGAAACTCTTATTAAAATACGATTCTCTCAAAAATTTTAGAATCCGTTTTTGTAAAATTTCCAAATTGGAGATACATTACTTAATATTTTCTCTTTCTGCACGTTCATTGTAATTATGAAACATGCTTAAGGTTTTTTTTTTATTAACAGAATTAAGAAATATTTTAATGATAAACTTTTGTGACATATATATATATATGTGTGTGTATCATTCTTGATATTAATTAATATCAAAATTGCAGTTATCGAGTTATATTCAATTAAGTAAAGGTTAATATATATATATTTCTTCCTTCCTCAGTGGCTAGACAGCCCAGGATAGCCCTTGGTCTTCTCAAGAAACCTTTTCCAGGCCTTCTTCCTGCTATTGTTCTGCAATTCCTAGTTCTTAAAACTAGGATATATATATATATATGTATATATACTATACTGTTTGAATTAATTGGGACAAACCTATTTTTCTTATCTGAGTTTTGGGATGATT
>BMAV01014905.1:0-27267 GCA_019973955.1 Trichonephila inaurata madagascariensis
AAGGGAAAATGATGCAAACTTGGCTTTTATCACCAAAATTTTCCCAATTTTCCCCTTTGAATCCCCTATTATAACTGGGAGGTTTTTTAATATTTTTTTTTAAACATAGAGTAATAAAAAATAAAATTACACACCCAGATATATATTTTTTACACTAAAAATTCATTACACAAAATTTGTACTTTTTTCAAGAGTTCTTAAAAATCTGCCCTTTCTAATATTGTTTCAATATTTTTTTGGGTTTTTAAGATGAGCAAATAATTAAGTTGAAAATCATCTTAAATTAATATTTTAAAAAAACTTAGGTTTGAAAATAATGGAAAATATTTCATTTATAAATATTCCCTACATAAAAAATTTATAATTGGGAAAAAAAAACTAAAAACCTTTTTTAATTTTTTATTTTACTATCAATTCCAAAATAAGTTTAAAATCCTTTTTTAAATAAAAGTACAAATAGAGACACAACTGCAATTGACAATATCTACAAAAAAGTGTACGAATATCTAGGAAAAATATGGGGAGGAAATGTCACCTATTCCTTCAAGTAATGAACTGTTTTATAAACATTCTTCAAAAATTCACCAATATTTTTTATTTGAAAAAATCAATCTTCAATTAAAACGTCCGAGAAAAATTAAAGATCGTAAAATTTTGGGAAAAAGTAAAAAATTTTGGGGGAAGTTAAAAGTGAATAAATAACCATGCTTTTAAAATGTCGACAACTTTTTAAAATGTGCTGTTTTTCGATAATTAGTTTTATGTTAAAAAAACATTTAAGTTCTTATAAAATTGTAAGTATTTATTTATTATACATAATTTTTTTTTAAAAAAACTACTTTCTCAATAAATAATTTTAAAAATTTCTATTAATAAAATGTTCGGAAATTCACTTCAAATAAACACCTTTCGGGAAAAACGATTGAAAATCCTTCTTTGAAACATTTATTTTGCGAAAAGGCTCCCCAAAAATCTTAACTTACTATTTTAAAAATGTATTTAATTATATGATTTGGGTGTAAATTTTTTTTGGAATTTTAAAATTTTATTAATACTTGGAAAGAATGTAAACTAAAATTTTATAAACTGCAAATTTTCTAATTTTACAATTTTTTTGTTTTTTAAAAAAGGATATTGTTTCATATTTTGGTATGAATTTAAAATCATTGAATATGATTCCTATGATTGATTTTTAAACTAAAAAAAGGGGGTCGTTTTTTCTTTTATATATTTTAATTTTGGCCCAAACCCGGTTAAATTCCCCGGACTAAATTCAAGACAGTTGCAGTATAAATGCAATCACGGACTGTCCATTGAATTCGAAACTGACGTTATTGACATGTACTTGTTGTTCTACTTGTAAAATTTGGATAAACTTTAACTTTTGATGTGGGAAATTTTACCCAAAAGTAGGTTTTTTCAAATTTTTTAAAATTTTTTAAAAAAATTATGATGGCGCATTCAAATAAGTGAATTTTGTTATCCTTGGCACTGTTAAAAAATATGTTCGGTTCCCCAGGTTTTGGGAAAAATTTTGGGAGGGGGGTAGAGAACATCGTGTATGCCTTTTGGCCAAAGTAACCCCAAATTTCCCCCTTTTTTTTAAAATCAAAAAAAATTTTACAAAGAAAAAAAACGCAGAAGAAATAGCTTATTTAAACTTCCCCAAAAAACACAAATACATAAGATCAAGTACGTCAACCTTTAATTAAGTTCGAAGGTCAAACAGCAGCAAAAAAAATTCTGCTGCCTCAAAACTAAATTTCAATTTCGTTAATAATGAAAGTGATGAATTTTTATCTTCCCAATTTTTTTTTTTTATTTGGGTCTTGGTTTTGTTTTTTTCTCTGAAAAAAAAGAGTACTTAAGGTTTTGGGAAAAAGTAATAAAAAAATTTTCATCATGAGATTACAGCAAATCAAATAAAATGCTTTTATTTGGTTTTATAAAAAAGATAGCTAATGAGTTTTTAGAAAGGTTTATTTTTCTGACGTAATATCCAGATGATATAAAAAAATTTTATCGTGAAAAGTATTTTTTATTTGCGAAAGTATTTTGTTTACTTCATTCGAGTAAATATTTTTTTTAAACTTTATTTTCGATATCTCAAATTTGTGGGGTTTTTCACACCCCCGGTCTTCTAAGAGAAAGCTTTTGGGGTTTATATGATGTGGCATGAATTAATGGGCTGATTGGTTGGAAAGGAGTTATTATCGATTTGGGGGGCCACAATGAGCCCCATTAATAAATTTACAGGGATATAGTTGTTATTTAAATTTTAAAAAACTTATATTTTAGTTAACAATAAATAGTCGAATGCCTGAACACATTTTACAATAACGTACTATTAAATAATACGTTAAAATGTCGGGGCACTTAAAGTTTAGTAATATGCTATGAAAAAAATATATCGTTTTGTGAGAAATAAAACCAACATTGTTTTCCCTTTAAAAAATTTGGAATTGGTGTTCTCGGGGAGGTAATATTCAAAACAATCTTTTAAACTAATATCACTAAATATGTATCATGTATACTAATAAATACTGCTGCATAGTAAATCTAATTTGGCCTAAAATTCTGCACATGACATAGACTGGAATTGAAGCAGCTCATAAAATTTGTAAATTCAGAATAAATGTATTGCTCTAAGTAATGAAAATAAAGACCAACCAAGACTGTTTTCTGCTTTTTTTTTAAATGAAAAAAAAAAAAAAAGAGTTAATGTTTTTGTTGTCGTGTCCTTCCCGAAGGGAAAGAATGAATGCTGCCAAAGTTAATTAAACTATAAAATGTATCGAGTGTTACTATTTTTAGTAATATTGTGCGTGTGATCTTACTGTATCTTGATTAAGATGTAAGTGTAAAAAGTCAAAATGTTGCTTTTTTTTTGTAAGAAAAAAAGTATTTAGTTTTTAATTCTTTTTTCTTTAGTATTTAGAATTAATTTTTATTGACTATTTAATTTGTACAGTAGTTGTAAATACTGTTTAGGTTTAAAATTCTCTTTCGTGTTAATATTTTCTGCTTTAGCTTAAAAATTCATTCAACTCTAATATATCTGATTACTTAATTGATTTGCCGATTCGCAATCGTTTGTTATTAAAATTATGGTTCTAGGTAGGCAGCTTTTGTAATTATTTGAAATATCCATTGGGCTATAAAAGTGTTTGTACACTTACAATTTTCTATAAAATTTTATGTTTTCGATTAATAAAAATTAATATATCAGAAGTGAAACTTTTTTATGATATCCGAAACTGTTCTTAATGGAATAACATAACCAAGTTTTAAAACATAATATAACTATTATTTTAAAAAACTGATAATCACCAACTACTAAAAGAATACGCCACAAAAGTTACCATAAACTCCAAAAAAATCTCAGCATTGCTTTAAATATTGTACTTTTTTTTTTCTTAATTTAATACTTAGTAGGATATAGTTTAGCGACTACGATAACTTTTAAATCCTTTGGATATATACTGTTTTTGTAAGTTTTGCATTGATGCTCCTCCAATCTTCAGTGATTATTGCCTTTACATCACATTTGTTTCTTATATGTCACGTTTTATTTATTTGAAAATCGAATTCTCACGAAATATATCCTACAAGTCTTATATCAGGGGATTCAGGAGTTTTTTTAGAATTTGGGACAGTTATAGAACACTAGCGATGTACATTGAGAGCAGTGCGCTTAGCGTCACTATCTTGTTAAAAAATGAAATCGTCTACAATATCCAAATTTTGGTATAATTTCAAATTGTTCTGTAAAATATTTAAATAGAGCTCATGAGTCACAACACCATCAAAATGCCAAATTACCTAACCCTGAAGCTGGTTTACCCCCTCCTCCCTATGCAAGAACGCCTCTACCTTCATGCTTCACTTTTCTAATTAGATTCTTCAGATTAAGTTTCAGAAAATTCAACATTGAAAGCAAATTGGTTGGGATGAAAGAAAATTCAACAAGTTTGGTTTCAGGGGTATAATTGTTTGTAGAAGAAAGAAATGAGGAACTTAATTCCAAGAGAATTTAGTTGGAACTAGAACATGGAGGTGTGTAGTAAGTCCTTTAGTAGCTAGTTAGAGTTTAGTGTAGTTTTTTTGATTATTGATTTTTTAAAAAGTAATAGTTATATTATATTTTAAAAATTGATTAGGTTATCCTTTTAAGAACAAGCGATTCAGAAGCGGTCACCTGCGTGGTATGCCTTTGTGCAGGGGGTAAAATCTTTTCTTTACCTGTCGCTGCTCTGTCCTTACTTTTTCTGCGCATCGTCTGGGCTGCTGGGGCATTTCCCCTATAACAGTTGCTTGGAGCTCAAGACCTGGTTTTTGACATTCTTATGCGGACAGGTCAAGGGAACTTGGTGTAGGCTGTCCTGCTCCAATGGGATTTGAAACAACAACGGAACAAGTTGAAAACATATTAAAAAATTACATTCTGATATTTGTTTTTTGGAAAATAAATTTTATAAAAAATTGCAAGAGTACGAACACTCTTCAGCAACACTGTATATTTTTTGAGAAATATACTGATAAGATCTTCTGAGAAAAGAATTGTAAAGATTAACCGACGCTTTAAAAATTCAATATATAATTATTTTGTATAGTTTTGGGATAATATCATTCATCTGGAGATCTTCTGATCTTTTGAGTGATTATAAAAAAAAAAAAAAACGTTCGTGGAATTGATTTTGGCTACAATTAATCCCAATAATTTTAGCTCATATGGAAATGGTTAAGAGCATTTATGAATCCTGTATAAATCAATTATTTCAAACTTTCCAAATATTTTATTAATAGAACTTTATTTTCTTATGGGTTTTAGGTTTCTTTTTTTTTTCTCCTTTTGTAGGAAAGGAAAATGATATGTGTAATTGAATATATTTATACAATATATTTTTTATATATATTTTATCACATGTAATAAAATGTCTGTCACCAAGTCCAATGCAGATACATTTATCCTATTTATTGTAGTAAAACTTACTAAACTTTCATTCTATGGTATACTTAGATGTTAACTATTACTTAAGTTATACAATGAAAATTACTTTAGCTGAGATAATATAACTTGAAATGTAAAAACTAAACGTAAATACCATACTGTTTTGGTTTGTTTATTTAATTTGTAGGAATTTCAATGCCTTAAATTAGTCATCATTGTTTACATATATGCTTTATTTACAAATAACTTTTAAATTAAATGAAGGGAAAAAAACATTTGGACTAAAATAAAATGTTAAATATTTCGAGATGTACAATATAACGTAAATCACATTCTTCTGATGTATTTTTAACAAGCGGTATCTTTAGGTCTGATGCTATTTCTGCTTATTCACGCTCCTTTTTCCAATGTTTTATAAACACAAATTATTTAAAATTGTCACGTTCTTCTACGTTCTGGCATAAAAAATCGTTTTATTTCTGCAAGAAAAGCGTCATAAGTTTTCAGGCGTAAGACACGTGCGAAGAATTTTGAGAATCGGCAATGAGTTATTCCTCTACGATCTCCCAATGTTTAACAAATACTTGAAGGAAAACAAATCACTTCAGCATTAAAATTTGTTTTTAATGGCTTTAGTTTGATTTTATTTATCTATTATATATAAACAGAATTTTCATTTATTCATGAGATAGGAAAATGATTAAACTACACAATCATCTAATAGTTCACACGTACGCTATGAGGGATTCTGAGACTATTTTCTATAAAAAATAAAAGAAGGTAAGAGCGAGTGATAAGTGGTACGAAATCAAGCTCGCTTGTATTTTATAACTGTTGAGAACTGTTCACGAATGAAGTATTTTGATATATATATAACTGTGGTATAATTCACTTTTTAGTATTTTTAAAACATGTTTCTAGTTTGCTATGTGCTATTCCTTTCTGCAATATGCAAGTGTGTTGGGAATGTTTCCTTTATCATCTATTGTGCTATTATATGAACTTCATAAAAATTTAGTCTTTTATATAAATGTTTAGTTTTCTAGATTAAGCACTATTTTTTCACTAGGTATTTGGCATAGATAATTTGGCAGATAATTGATAATTATATATTATTTTTGTAGTATCAGGTTTATTATATTTTGTATTGTGGAGCTTTATTATTATTTTTTTTACAATATTTTCTCTTTATACCAGCCCCGTTACTTAGGCAGATACAGGGGAAGGATGGCTGACCATGAAACATGTGTTTAATACATTTGTAGTTCTTAAGTCTAATATATAATAGTTTAATCAAACGAAAAAATAAGGACGTTTATTTCAATTGCTTACGATATATATTTTCAATTCTAACTATACAAACTTAGATATTTAGGGTTCTGTTCTTATATTTCATACTTACCAAAATGTAATAGATTTTACAGAGTTTATATTTAACTGGCTTAGACCTTTTTACTCCTTTATTAACAATCGCGAATGTGTGGGTGGATATTAAACGTGTAGATTTTATTGATACATTCATAGATGTGGGCAGCTGAGCCAAAATTCTATAATACATATAATGAGAAGAAAAAGAAATTGGATTCATTATTGTATTTCATATTAAAAATATGTACAATTTCCCATAATCTCACAAAACTAATTATGTAATAAAATATTTAACTGGTTTGTAAATTTTAAATGACAATAATACTGGAGGGAAGGTATTTTTAAATAACTAATTAAACTAGTTTTAGCATTTTTCATTTATTTTGTGTAGTCGCCCTCCTAGGGTGCCCTTCTCTTTGATTATAAGCGTGAGCTAGAGGTGTAGGATTAACGAAAAAACTAGAAGATTCCATAATCTTAATTTGGCTTTATTAAGATTTTACAACTTAAACTTCTAACGGATTCGATAATAATATATAGGAGATAATCTACGATGACAAAACACACAATATATATATATATATGATACCGAATTAGTTTAACCCGGGCCACTATCAATAAATAACACGCCTAAACTCAATTCCAATAATATCTCAGATCCTAATATTAAATAGTCAATCCTACCTTAAATTCGATCGTGGATCCAATCTTAATGGAAGTTGCACATTTACTCGAGTGCAATAGTATGCACCTTGACCTAATGGCTCTATCTCCGTAATAACTTCTCTTGGCTATCACTTCACAATTGTATCACGCTCTATCATAACATTCCCCAAATTGCGACCCCGCTTACTCTAACTTCTGATATTTAAAAGCTTTCTAATTCGCATCTTTTATTCACGCTTCACTTCTTGGGTTTTGGTTGGAAAATAGTTGCCATTAATTCTGGCCCCAAAGAAACCAAAGGATATGTTAATGGAAAGACGCGTGACAATTTCACCAAAAGTACTGGTTAAAAATCGTAATCAAATTAGCAACGTTTACAATTAATTTGGTTGAAGGGATTATACTTCTATATTAAAGTATGGAACCCGGAGATTACAAGCGCAGAGTGATTTTAATTTAAAAACGTTTTAATGAAAAATATGATATTGGAAAGAGAATAATGTGGAAATAATTAAAAAAATTATTATCGAACAAAGTAGATCATATTCTACTCTAAGGCTAAAAATAGATAATTGATGGATGAAAAATAAAGGGGTCGTAATAATACAACACCGCAAATATTAGGCACTGCTTAAAAATGAAAAAGAAATGATCACGAAAAGATGAAGATGATTACTTTCCAACTAAAAATCAATTACTTCATCTCAGAAACGCTTAGAAAGATTTAAAAGGAAACATACCCTCATCTCCTTTATTTCAATAATTTCAACAATATAAATAATTATTTTTAGGTAGAAATGAAAACCATAGTTCCAATATAATTCAAATATATTTTAGTTCTTACTTTATTATAGAAATTGTCTGTTTCATTAAGGGAAATGAAAGATTTTTTTTTATATAAAACTCTTATGTTTTATCGATTTTATAAATGTTATAACGAGTTTGCTTTACATGTGTATTCTTTCTTTTATTTTTACTATTATACTTATATTTTTGATCCTTTAGAAAAGTACGCGTAAACTTTAGATTAAATTTAAGTAATAATCTGCAAATTTAAAACGGTTATGTAATCAAACTTTTATAACCGAATTTATGGCTAAAATTGACCATACAGTAAAGTTTAATTAAAAAAGGATTTTTGATATCATGCATTCAATTACACCTTACTAGTGAATTCTATGATTGTCGTTATTAGATAAGTAATTTTTTTTTCTTTTTTCAACAGTGAATCAAAATTATAAATTAAGTTTAATTTTAAATACGTATAATTATTTAAATTAGAGAAATTACCAGAAGGGGATGATTATGAATGTAAATGTCACAAAATAAGTGTATAAATGGCATTCACACACATATCTAAGAATTTTTAAGTAAATAGAAATTGATTTGTAAAATTTTCATCAAGCAATTAACTGGATTATATGATAGAAATTGAGAAATCTATGTAATCAATGTATTAAAAAAACTGAATGACAGAACAAAATACAACCATTTCAAAAAAAGTAAATGGTATAATCCCGATCTCAGAGGCTTACGAAAAAATCAATTTATTTTATACATTTTGATTATTCATATTATAATTTTAATGATAGGTTGAGATTAATAATACATTTCTGAATCAATTATTTACCACCATTAAATAAACAAACATAAGATTCAATTCACTTACATTATTTGATTCTTGAAAGATTTACCTTGGAAAAAAAATCTCAATTCAAATTGAAAAACTTTGAACATCTTAAATGCTGCATGCATATTCATTCCACGGTAAACTTAGTCATTGCTCGAAAAAGTTTTTTTAATCGATTATAGATTCTTCTCTCAGTAATGGGATTTGAAAAGTTTGAGAACGTTTTCCAATTTTAATTTATCATCATTTTGCTACTTTGAAATGAATTTATCCTTGAATGATTTCTTTTCGTACTTATATTATCCTATTATTTATTTATTTTTCAATTTAGTCCATTATTTACTCATCCATCATGGCAATGGAAGATGAATTGACTAGGGAAAGGGATCAAAAGGCAATTCTTCAACTTTTCTTTTCAAAGACAGAAGTCGAGAAATACAGTCGGAAGTAGTTTCTGTTAAGTCATTGAAAAGTCTTCTGTAAAAATATTTGAAACTATTTTACCGGTCATTAGTCTGAAATCAATCTAAAGATTAACAAAAAAAAAATACATAAGGGTATGGTGCAGCTCCATTAAACATTTCTGCCATTGCATTTCATTGCTAAAAATGAAAGAAATTATTTAGAAAAACTACGCAACTCAGAAGTTTAGTAGCAACAATATAATGGAAGAATATTCAATTGTTACCCTTAAATTTTATTCGGAAACGAAAAAAAAACATCAGCAGTTCTGATAAATATTGTAATAAAAAGAAAGACAGAAAAAGTTTTTTACTTATATGGGAACTTCAAATTAATGTACTCGTAATGAAGGCTTCCCTAAAAGAAATGATTTATTTGAAGGGAATCTAAATCATTTGAAAAGTAATATAAATAAAATTTGTTTTGATTGTTTATATATACTAATTTGGTAAATATCGCTGTATATGATTGTATAGAAATTTAGGTACTCTCTTTTTATTTATTTTTTTCATTTTGCTATAAAAAATTATTAAAAATATTCAATAATGGGTATAAAAAAGATAATTCTCTCGTACTTTAATATCATAATGATTGACGATGAAATGCAAAGTATTCCGACATGAATTATGTAAGTTTAAATATTTGTTATAAAGTTACCAACAAACAATACTTTTAAGGAACTTTGTTTTTTATAATCCTTAACTGTTGTAGCTAAACTGAATATATGTGTAAGAAATTATATTGCATAAACCTTAAATTTAGAATTTAAGGTTACAGTGGACAGTTAAAAAGAAGAAAATTGACCAAAATATCGATAAAATAAATTATATAAATGATAATAAAAATTATAATAATCGATAATAAAAATTATATAAATATAAATTTTAACTATATTAGCCTCTCTATAAAACGTAAAAAAATGTTTATGGGTTTTATGCATTTTTTGCTGAGTTATGAGTTGGTTTCGATTTAGTCATCCATGACCAGGGCCCTTTGTTTATATTCTAATGACAACTGTCACGTATTTTGATCATAAGAATTTTATTTAATTTAGACAAATCGAAATTTTTTATTTTGAAATGTCAATTTATAAAACTCAGGAGGGTAAAATTAGTTTTAACTGTATCTGAGATTGAAATTGGTATTATTTGTTTACAATTCGTTCAAACTTGTTTTGCATTTTTCATTCGATTTTACTCAATTTTTATATAGGTTTTATCGAAACAAAAAGTTCTCTTACGAACTAAAATAACAAATTTCTTGGTATACCAAAATAGCTGCGAGATAGAGCTATGGCTGATTTTCGAATCTCCACTGTCCACAACTGCCTATCCAAGCATTTAAACATGATAGGCATTGCCCAAGTTCCTTGCGTAAACTGTGTGACTCCCTCGAAGAAATGGAGGCCATTAATTCGGCATACTGCCGTGCTCTCAAATCTGGATCCATGTGGAGAATGTATTGGGAGGCTAGGACATAAAAAATGAATGATTTATAGAATATATTGGGGGCGTGTGTTTCTTTTTTTCTTGTGTTTTGTTCCTGTTTTTTGCTTTCTGTTTTGTTTGCAGTTGTCTTACAATCCACCAATGATAATTTAAAAAAACATACGAGTATTACGCCCATTGAAAAAACACTGGAGTGTAAAATCCATCCTTATTTGTAAAGAGCACGAGTAGAAATGTGAGATTGTAACATACTCTTGCTGCCAAGAGCTATTATTTGTAATTATCTCCTCGAAGATAATCGCTTGCACAAACCATCTTTAAGAAACAATCGTTTAATAACCCTACCAAATTTGTAAAATTTGCATTACCATTATTTGCCAATGTTTTGAGAATTTATGGCAAGCATTTTCGTAAAGATGCATTTTACGGCCTTGTAGTAATTACTTTATATATTTATCCTCATTAAATGAAAATTTTATTTTTATTTATGGTTCTTCACTTCACTTCCACCCATACAGAGAAAAGTCGTCTTTAATGAGCTATAATACTTCTCAAAGCTTGTTTTATAATCTTTGAGTCATTTGGTATGTATAGTTTCCTAATAAATTGTTTTCAGAGTAAACACTATATCTTAATTCCAAAACATGTTAAGAATTTTTTGCATACCTAGGTATATAGGTTATTTTTTTCATGTTAAAAAATTAAAATTAAAATAAATAAATAAATAAAGGACTTAAGCCGAATTTATTATCTAAAAGAACATTTTCTTTTTTCAACTCTCACTTTCCCGTTTCGCTTTAAAGAAATAGCTATTAAATTCATGTGGTGTGTTTTTTTCAAACAATATGTGTTTTTAAATAGAGAAAAATTCAACTACTGGAAAAAATAGTTTTTTCTATTAACAAATGATTTTTTAAAATTTTTCTAAGAACTTGCAGTATAAATAAACCCAATAAGTGAATGAAACCTGCCATCATTCATTTTTAAGAGCGCAAGAAACCTGTTGAAAATATAAGTATTTCTTGTATAGGAAAAAGTAGTTTGATTTTACACGATATGTTACTTACATCTTATTTTTTAAATAATCCGTTCTTAATTACATGTTCACTCAAAGGAATTCACTTCTCTAAAAAAAGCATATTGCCGTTCAAAAATTACTTTTTTTATACATTGAAACTACAAGTTTTGATTAAGAATAATTTTTAGATTACACATTCTTTAAAAAAAAGAGTTTTTGGTTGTTGTTTTTTCCCCCATCGATAAGGGAACAGTTTTTAAATTTAGACCATATCAAAAAATTTCATTAGATGAGTTCAGTTAGAAAATTAATCCCTTTATTGGATCTTTAAAGGACTTGCCCAAATGTCTTCTGCAAAAGTAATTTTTCTGTTTAAATTTAAAAAAATAGCAAAATTTTGCTTTGTGACTCAAAGACATTAATACTTCGAATTTTGTTCAAAAGAAAGGGTTTTTGGTTGGTTTTTATAATTTTTTTTTTTACGGGGAAACTTTTCCCAGGTTAATATGTAGTTACGTTAGCCATTCGTTATGCTCAAAAACTCGTGGCCAGAGTGTTGTGGATGCGAGTCCTTGTGCCACTGAAGACCCGCCGTGTAGAGGAAGATAATGCTCGTTTAATCTTTCGAGGGTAAATGTCTCTCGTTGGTGGGGTTTATTAGGTTGGAGAGGGAGATGCCAGCTCAGGTTTTGCCCTTTGCCACTCTGTATAGGGTCGATTTTTGTCGATCATATTTTTTGTGGATCAGCGAAAAGTTAGAGGGGGGGTTCTCAAATGAATAAAACATTTTAGAATTTTAAATTTGGTTTTTATTAAGAGTTTCTTAAATTTCTTATATTTTGGGAACAAACTTATATTATGAGAATAAACCAAAACACGTAGCCGTAGCAAAAAACAGACCCAAAGGGGATCACTTATCTAAATAATTATATTACCCCGCCTACTTTCAATCCTAATAATATTACAATACTGATTTCAAATAATCTGTCCTACCTTTTTAAATTTTTTCCCCAACGGTTCAATCCCCTTCAAAATAAGGGTGCTGGGCTTGCCCTGCAATAGAGAAACCCTTTTAGTAAAAGGGTAGATATCCGTGATTTTTTTTGGTAGGCCGTCAAAAATTCCCCTTCCCACCTTTTCCAACAGAACTTTTCTTTAAAATTTCCATCCTGCTTACTAAAAACCCCTTTTGTCCTTTTTTAAAGGGGTATCTTATTTGCATCCCATACTTTTTATTTCACTTTTGGATTTGGGTTGGGAAAAAATTTGCCATTATAATCTTGGGGCCCCCAAAGAAACCCGGGGGTTATTTGCCAAAAAAGGACGCGTGAGCCGTCACAATTTGACTGATCTTTTAAAAATTTTTAGGTCCATTTTTTAAAAGCCCCTTTTTGCTTTTATAGTGCAACGTTAATAAACCCCCTCCCCCCAGATAATGGTACTAATTGAATAAATTGAGGAATATCCAGTTTTTATTAAAACTATATGGTTTTTCTGATTTGTTTTATGTGGTCGTTGATTACAAGTGGACCTGGTTGCGATCGCTTAATCAACGTTGATTCTGCCAAAATCTAAATGGACGAAAATATTCCATCAAAGGGGTCCCCCTTGACGGTTTAATTTGTCAAGGGTTGGAAATTATTTTTTGGGGGGCTGGGATGGAAACAATCCATCCGCATCCTTCCCATAAATTCTCTTGGGAAATCTTTGGTCTATCAATTCGTGTTTATTCACAACCAACCCTCTGAAGAAAAGACCTTGATTATTTAAATTAGGTCGGTCGTATGTAGTCTATGTTTTCTAGCTAAGAGAGTGAGAAAGTGAGGAGATTGGATAGATTGCTACTGATCACGTATTATTCAGTTTTGTTTTCCAGATATCAGATAAGTGAAGGAATTAAAATGACGATTGACTACTACAGTGTAATGAGTGATTGGATAAATTGCAAAATAGATTCGGTCTAGAATTTATTAAGCCGATGTTTAAAGTCTCGTATTGCGTATCTCGTTATTAATCCACATATTATTTAATTTGAGTTCTCTTTGGAATTACTTGAATTGTGTAGTTAATTGCGTTGCTAATAGTGTGATCAATAAATAGATTGTTTTTGTATATGACTAGTCTTCCTTCCCTTCCCCTTACATCTCTAGGGGAGAACGAGAGAGTATCTCGTTCTTCATAGAGTTTAGTGAATGGGTTCTTTCTCAACTATCATCCACTTCACTTAAGGTAACCGACTACATTTGGAACCGTGAGTTTGTAAAAGAGTATAAATATCATATATTTATGATATTTAGTGTCACTTATATTAGAAAATTATATAAAATTGCTTTTAGAATATTATTACAATAAAAAACTATTAATTACAATATTTCGACAAAAAATGAACATAGAATGACCAATTTTCAAAACATTCTCCTTTTATGAAAAATCTTCATTTTAAAATATTTTGCCTGCATGTAGCCGACCTCTGTACAGAAGTTAAAATAAATTTTTTTTAAATATATTACTTATAAGGGTTTTTCCATATTTTTTCTACAACAGGGGGAAAATTTTTTAAAAAAAAAACTCCGATAATTATTTTTTTAATGGTAACTCTGAAAATAATTGAATTTTTTTAAAAAACTTTGTTTGACTCTCAGGAATAGTCTTTACTTTTTTATAAGCAAAAACCATTATTATAGAAGCATTTTTTTTTAAAAAAAAAAGGTTTTAAAAAAAGGGTTTTCAAGTTAATTTTTGCCAAAATATTGTATTTAAATAATTGTTTTTGTTATTATGTCCTTAAAGCAATTTTATACATGTATTCTAATCTAAGTGACACTGAATATCATGAAAATTATCATTTTTTCGCTTTTTTAAAATAATGGTTCCAAATGTAGTCGGATACCTTAAACGTAGTTCAAAAATACTAGGTTTTTCTCAATAACCCATCTATGTGTGACATTATTATATAATCAGTTGTTCAACGAGTTCGTCTCATGTACTACGAGTTTTAATGATTCGTTGTTACTTAAAAAATAAAATTTGACTTTTTTTACATCTTATGAAAAAGTCATTCACAATAGAATTTTTTACCACTATATATGTACACTATTTTTATAGGCAAAATATACTTTCATCGAAAAACTATGGAATGAAAATAAATTGATTGATATATGTAGTAAGGAAATGGAGGGATGTTATCTAAAAACAAATTAAACATAGCAGTAATTAATCACATGCATTCCTGCTACGCTAACGTGAAAATTTTGGAGCCTATAGTTTTATACTGTACAGCAACATACTTCAGCCCATAAGGGCACTTTTATGATACCAGTTCAAAAAGAAAAATTAAGATTGAAATCTGACTGCCTATTATCTCGATACCTGTATTGTGGAAAAAGCGCGATCATGGTCTAAAATACCTGACTGGCTTAATTGAATCGCATGTTAGACCTAGAGCTACTGAAACCTCTTTATGTTGAAAAGATAAATCATGTTAAACCTCACATTAGAGCAGTGCTTCTCAAACTTCCAATATTGGCTATCCAATTTTCAAACATATATATATAATTTACATCGTGCCCCCTCTCCACCTTCAATAATTCTCATGTTGCCACCCGCTTGACATAGCCATCATATGTAGGCGGCTTGCGTGAAATAACTAACATAGGTATGCGGCCCGCAAAAAAGTTTAAGTACTTCTGGTGTAGGATGTACTATGACCTACTCAGCTGCCACTTTGTGTGACAATCACTTGTTCTTCACATTTACGACTTCGAAGTACGATGCATTGTTCGTACTGTAAACACGTTTTACGACTAGTAAATGCATTTAATATCTGTAATTACCCCTTTTCATTCCACTCGGCATCACTCTTCATACTTATTTTTGCGAATTACTCCGACTAAACGAGGTTTGCCCCCAATGTCCTAAGGTGATTTGTCGTCCCCATGCTGCCTACCATCACCCCTTGGAATTTGTAGGTCGAATTTGGCAACACCCAGTATAGGTTACAAATTGATTCTAGTAATTGTATTATATTATTTAGTAATAAAAAAATTATTGTGAATTTTTCTTTTTTCTGAAAATGTGTAAAACTCCGTAAACCAGTTTTATATCAAATTGTTTTAACAAATAACAATTTCCTACTGTGGTATTTATTTTCATTTAAGGCGACAATCGATTTCCCAAAAAAATTTTAATCAAAAATTTTAAAATTTTTTTTGTTCCTTATGCGTGTAAATTTAACAAAACAGTTTTTTGCGCTAAAAATTTTATAAAATAAAAAATTTTTAAATTTTTTTTAAAAAAAAATTTAAAAATTTTAAAAAGTGTTTTTAAAAATGCTACTTCCCCAAAAAAAATGTCTTACACGCATGAAATTTGATTTACAGGTACTCAAACTATGAGTAACAAAAAGTTGAACGGGTTTTTTAAAATGTTTGGGATTCGTAAAATTTTTTTTTATAATGCTTATTAAAAAATTCCCTTAAAAAGGTATAATTTGGTTCAATTATTAAAAAAAAAAATTTTTTTCTTTACTCAAAAGCTTTTAAAACTTTTGTACATGTACTATTAGCAATAAGAAAAAAAATAATTCAAACATTAGGCACAAAGAAAAAACCTTAGATTTTAAATGAAGAAAAAAATTATTTTGTCTTCTTTTAAAAAATTAAAAAAAGAGATGCTAGATAAAATCTTTCTGAGATGAGTATATTTAAAGTTTTGATTTGCCGTAGGAATGTGAATAAAAACGACCTTAAAAGCTATCATAACTCCAAGTTTTTGAAATTTAGAGCTTTAAAATTTTGTGGGGTTATAGAAAAGTATATAAAGAATTATTTAGGCTAAGAAAAAATTAGATTTAATTTTTCGACCAATTTTTGTCAAATGAATCGTGCTGTGTCCCCTTAATTTGTTATTATTTCATTGACTGAATAGAAAATTTGTTTGTGTTATGTTTGTATCGGTTAATAACAGTTAATTTAATTTATTCTATATTTTAGTTTTTGAAGATAGCATCAAATCTTCTTTGTAACAGATTGAAGTTTTTAGGTTTTTATAAGAAGATTAAAGTAAAGTTTTAAGTTTGTTATTTTTTAAAAGTTATTTGAAGACTGTACTTTTTTTTAAAAAAAAATAAATGCCAAAAATTGGTTTGCCACTAAATTTGGTTGTTTTAAATATAATTTTTACTCTTTTTTTAAAGTGGATTTCACTTATTTTTCCTTAATTCAGCTGGGTTTTTATTTTTGGTAACTCCGGTGTCGTGATGATTATGAAAATAGGTATTGTAATTTTAAAATTCAAATCTAATGTAGTTCTATCATTTTTTTCAAATGACACTAGTAATTAAATAATACACTTTTGATGTTTTTTTATGTTAATAAAAATATATTACATTTTATTCATAATTAAATTTTATCTCTTGCAATCTCCCAAAAGAATCTTTTGTGTATGTAAAAACATTTATTTATTTAATTTTAAAGAAAATAATTCAAATCTCAGAAATTAATTTTTTTAAATATCCTATAAAATTATATACCATAAAATCTGGAATATAATATGTACATGTAACACACAAAAAATATTATCGAAATTTACTGGTGTGCCTAATACTCCGGGTATAATAAAAATAGCTTCAAAAATAAAAAAAGAGAAAAACATAAAAAACATACTCTATATGTATCAAAATATTGTTTATTTAAAAGAAATGAGAGAGAGAGACATATCTTACGAACTTAAAACAGTTGCAATTCAGGAAATGTACTACTTTTTCAAAAACTTGGAATAATACAACAAATAAATGACTTCATTGCATACAATCATTTCAAGTTTTCTCACAAAGACGTGGGTGCGTATTGTACAGCGAATGCGCATAAAATTAAATAATGCAGATTGAAAGCATAGATGTGCTTTACACGCCGGAAGTATGGACATATTTAAAATACGTATAAGAACGTTAGCGCCGAATTTCTCTTTTCATGTATGTAATAGCAGAATTAACCACGTGTTTACCTTTCGGACGCCTTTGAGGTAGAATGTCTCGTTTCCTGCTCACAGCAAATATTTTATAATGCAAACATATCTAAAGCTGTACTCAAAAATGACGATGTATTAAACATTGACAACATCTATCGTATCAGCTCCATTACCACCGGTATCGTTTTACTAAAAAGGGAAAATTTTCATTTTCAGGATATGTATAGGTGACAAAACGCCTCCTAATGAGAGTTCCAGTAGCACTAGTTGCAATTTCTTCAACTTGTATACATTCTTATGAGTCAAAAGTCTTAAACATTGTAACATTAAAACACAATTCACTATTTCTAGTTATTTTTGCAATTATTAAATACCCATTATGACTTTTTCTGAAGTTACAATTATTGCTCCTTTTTAATCGAGATTTTTCTCTTTTCCTAAGACTTGCATATTCCACAAGTAAGTGTGACAAAAATATTTTTATCGAAAAGTTAAAGATTGCTATCCATTCATTTGTAAGTAAAATTAATAATTTATAAACATCGCCTGAAAATAATTTGGTTATGAAGTTCTAATATAAAGAGGTTATCATTCAGCTCGAAAAATGAATTTCAAAAGAATAGCCTTGAATTCAGTGATAGTTTGGGCTCAACTTTAATACAAAAAGAAAAGAAATAATAATGTCATTTACTTCGAAATATAGGAAAACACTATCTCCAAATCTTACCATTAATTCAAAGCACAAATAATTCAATTACTAAATTATGCGCATTGGAATGTATGTAGCAGTATCTAATATTCTCTTTTAAGATATTATCAATCGTCGGAAATTCTCACACACAAACGCGAATACATAAGAAACCTTCTTAAATACGCATTCAAATAACAAAGCCATTTATTATAGATATTTCAGTCGCTCTCGCAAAAATAACTTTAAATCAGCCTGAAAACTCTCAGCAGTTGATGGGAAAAGATTTATTCTAAACGTAGATAAAAGAACATTTTCATATATCAAATTTCGCTTTTGAAAATGGTATTAAATGATAAAGAGATATTTTCCCCCTATTCCTTTCTAAAAAATGCATTGGTATTAATTGAACAAACATTCTAAATAGAAGATTCTGTTTGAAGGAGCCTCACTTTTCAATTAATTGGAATCCAAATATCAATTGATGTGGGTTTAAAAAAAGACTCAGAATGAGTTTCGCGAAATAATTAAATATCTTACATCCGCGCTGTGTGGATGAATTTTTTTTATCTCCTGAATGATAGAGAGCTTTGAGATACTTTTTCATGACTTTTGCTGATTTTTTTTTTCTTTCGGAGCCTTAAGAAGAAATACAATGAGATTTCTTCCTTATATTTAAAAGTACTTTTAAAATTTCTTCTTCGCTACTTGGGCATTATTGCAGGAGATTAAACTGAATATTGAGCAGTGGGGAGAGTGAACATATTTCCCAATATGGAATTAGAAATTAATTCCCTTCTGTTTTTCAATTTTTGCACTCGAAGCTGGGAAAAAACCCGATTTTCTAGAAGTTCAAATTTTTCTTTCGATGCTTCGTTCGTATTTTTTTTTATATGAGAAAACAAATAACATGTTCTAAGTTCCAATGTATCGTACAGAAAAAAAGAAGCATATTAACATGAAAATTTAATTTCGTTAAAATGGATTAGTAGTCAATACTGAGGAAAACCCCAATACAAATTATTACAACGGTTTCTCGATAGATCAAAACGATGTTATAGAATGAGCCAGCTGGGTGTTGTAGTTGGTTTGTCATTTTAAAACACCAAAATTTAAAGGTTAAATTTCCGGGCCCCAAAGTCGGGGATTTTCATGTCAGAAAATGGGCACGCCAATTCTATTTTATGTGGCATGTAAAGCCCCTAGAATTTGTTCATTTTTGGGGCCCCCGGGGTTAAATTCCTCGCACATTTCACAATCCGACCTCGGTGTTTCCCCTTTTGGGGGAGGAAGGGGCCCAAAATTAATTTGCTATTGATATTGATATCCACGCATATGGTGCCGCACTAAAAACCGGTGATACAAGCTCCCGGGGAATGTACTAGGTTTGCAACGGTTAATACCAATCCGCAGCCCCATTGGGAAATAAAAAAAACAAATAGTGTGGAATGACCTGATATTATTCGTGGTATCCGTTGCTACAACTACCATTAAAATGTGAATATTGTGGATAATATTGATGTTTAACACAATTCTTATTCTATTAATACAGTTTGAAGGGAAAATAATTACAAGTCTCTTGATTTATAAGATTTTGGTTGAATAGATGGATTGTATTACAAATAAAAAAAAGAATTGTGAATTTCAAACGAATACTACTAAGAACATACTTTACGAACCAAGAGTAGACCATATACAGTATGGCGTTTCTGAGACCGTGTGACGGACCTTCCTCTAACCCTCTTCGGAAATCTTTGGACTGTCAATTCACTTTATTCACAGCCTACCCTTCTGAAGAAGAAATCGTGACAGGCAAATTAAGTTTACTATATACAGTCGAAGTTTTCTAGCTAGAGGAGTGTAGGAGTAGATGTAAACCAGAAATCAGGTGAGATTGTTTTTGACAAATATCATTATTGAATTATTGTTAATAAATACTTATTAGAGGAAAGACTTAAACTGACGACGATTGATCACTGAGATTAAATTAATATTGGATTGAATCGGGTAATAGATTAGATCATATGTAAAGTAAGGATCGATTTTGATAGTTTCCTAATCATTCGTGTATTTCTTTTTTCCCTTTCGCGGTTAGAACCGGCATTTTCTCTTACTTTTTTAATTGAATTTAGTCGTTGAGGGGATCAATAAATAGATTAGGGTTTATGGCAAAAGGTTTCTTCCCCCTTTCCTCCCAAGAGTTGAGGACCCTCCCGTTACCATACCTTTGTTTCACATCTATTTATTCTGAAATTACTTAGTTTAACATTATTGCATAACTTGAAATTTGTGAATCTATTTTAAAATTAGAGTTCAAAAGAAATTTTTTCAATTAGAAATTTATTTTTTAGCAAATAGGTAGCTCATTCTCCTATGGATGTCATTAGTAATTTGCTATGTTTAAACGCAGAATAACAATTTCAAACTTTGTGACAGAAAAGGCAACTTAGTGGAAATTAAGACAGCGTTTCTAAAATGGGGCATCCCCCGGGGGGGCGGATAACTCTAGAAGGGGGCCGCGAGCATATTGGTTGAAAACTAAAGATTATTCAAAACTTTATTAATTTACTGAAAGTAAGCTAACAAAACCTTTCGGCATAATAAAATATAAAATACACATTTACAATGATAAAATACACTTATAAAAATATCTGTCCCTTTGTATTTTATTATTTTTTTAAAAATACTAAGTTAAGAACAAGTTTGATGATTACCAGTGACCCCGGGTTTGTATTAACACATATCTTATGTTTTTTTGTACGGTTTATAATTAATTCCAAACGCCGATTAAAAGTTACACGGTTCGGTCCGGCCACGGTCTTCCAGTAGACACTTTATTTTGATGGGGGAGGAAGAGAATGAATAAATAAGCAAAATCATCAAATAAATAAATCTTTTGCAAAAACTGCAAGTTTTTTGTTGTTTTCCCAAAGGCTTAGGAATAATTTTATAAATAGTAGTGCGCAAAAAAAGATATACTGGAAAGACGTATATAGTCCAGAAGATTAATGCTTTGGCTGAGGGCGTTTATATATGTCGGTGGCAATAAAAAGGGGTTTAAAATCGTACTGGCTTTGTGAAAGTTAGTTTTTTAATCAATCCATGTTTTGTATGGATGGGGGGATGAAAATGATGATTGAATATTGAAACCGAGTATTCAAAAATTTGAGAAGCCCAATTGGATAACGGATTTTTAATCTAGTCAGAAATAATTTAGCTTAAGTTAGAAAAAAAGCAACAAAGTTTTTTATTTTTTTTAATGAAAAAAAATTTTTTTACGATATTATATATTTAACCAACTAAATTTCTCCGTACAGTTGATTCGAAAAACTGATTTTCATATAACTTCTTCAAGAGTGAGAATATAGCCTTAAATCTGATTGTTTTTTCCCCCTAATGGGCCTCATATTAGCAACGCGTTTTAAAACGGAAAGCACCAAGGGGAAGCAACGCTTTACCCGGGTGTTAAATAATGTCCTGATTTAATTTTGACGAGAGTACTAGAGCCAATTGATACTCAAAGAATCTTTTACATATCACATAATCATATGACATACGTCTATACGATTTTCTCATCTAGAAAATTTATAGAATCCTGCCGGGATTGAAGCCGCAACCTTCGGCTTTCGAAGCAAGCATGCTACATCTAAGCCACCAAAGCCGAATAAATTTGAGAGTTTAAGGTATCCGATTACGTTCGGAACCGTGGTTTTAAAAAAAGAGCATAAATGGATAATTTTCATGATATTTAGTGTCACTTAGATTAGAAAACATGTATATAATTTTTTTTAAAGGGAATTTTTAAAAAAAATTTTTAAAAAAATTTTTTTCAAAAAAGAACTTAGAATAACCTTTTTTTAAAATGTTCTCCTTTTTTGAAAAAAAGCTTCTATTAAAATAATATTTTGCCTGTATATAGCTTATACCTTTTGTACAAAGGCTGAACTATGATTTTTGAAAAAATTCCCATTTTTTCAGAGTTACAACCCCAAAGAAATAATTTTTGGGGTTTTTTTTTTTTTTAAAAATTTTTCCCCCCTGATGTCGTAAAACATGGATAAAAAACCCCTTCTAAGTTATATATTTGAAAATTTCTACCTGAACCTCTGTTTTGAGATGTCTGAGCTATAGCCAGGCAAAAATATTATTATAATAGAAGCATTTTTTTACAAAGGGGGGAATATTTTTTAAAATGGTTCATTCTATGTTAATTTTTTTTTCTTTGTATTTCAATAATTTTTTATATTGTAAATATTCTTAAAAAAAATTTTATAACATTTTTTTTAATCTAAGTGACCCCGTAAATAATTTAAAAATATTATCCATTTTTATGCTTTTTTTAAAATCACGGCCGAACGTAGTCCCGGGTACCTTAAGGCAGTGCTTCTCAAACTTCCAATGTTGGGAAGTCACTTTTAAAAATAGTTTTTATCACCCCCCCGTTTCCATCAAAAAAAAAATGAATTCTTGCCAAAAATAATGTTTTTTTCCCAAGTTTTTTAAGCCTTAATTATAAACCGTACAAATTTTCAATATAAGTTTTACATTTTATATATGTTACCTTTAAGTACTTAATATCTTTACTTACTTTTAAGTAGTAGGACCAGATATTATGTTATTTTTTATAGTTCAGAATGTATTTTGTTTTGATCTCTTTCAGTAAATCAATAATTTTTTTTAAAAAATAATTTTTTATTTTCGACTTTTTTTATATGTTCGCGTCCTCCTAGGGAGTCACACCCCACAGTCTTAGAAATGTTGGTTAATGGATTAATTATAATGTATACCTAATTTTTTTCGATTATTTGGAATTTTACATTTCTGGCTTCTAGTCTTCCACATGTAATATCTATATATTTCCCGTAAGATAATTACGTTTTTAGTAATCGGAAAATTTACAAAAGACTTTTCTGTGATTTTTTTCTCCGAAATACTTCTTAAAACATAGTACGGAGAGATCATATACCTCCAGACTTCTTCTCTCTCTTAGTTGGTTTGTTGTAAGTTATACGAATAATTTTAAAACACTTATTTTCCGTTTCTCCTAATCAAACTATATTGATTTACTAAAAATATTACAAGTTTTTGATAATAATTCACATATCAGTATTTTGTTTAGTTTTAATATATTTTAATATAGTAAAAGTAATTACTTTATTTGAAAAATACATATTTAATACACTTCAAAATTCCATAAGTGAACATTTCTTCCAATTAAGTATGTAATTTGCTATCGAAATTGTTGCTATCCAAATTAGAATAGTATTCTATATTTTTCGGGTAAGACATCTATTTTATTTCGGAAATTCGTATGAAAAACTGAAGTAAAGCAAAATAATAAGTAAATTCTTAATGGGCTTGTTTCCAGAACACGGTAAAATTTATGTTATTTACGGTAAAACTTCATTTACTACTTTTAAAGGCAAATAAATTCTTATCACGGAGAATAATATACTTCCTTATTTTTTTTAACATCTCCCAGTCTAAAAAATAAATACATCTGTTTCCACATAACAATAAATATAAAATTTTTGGAATTCATTAAGAAAAAGCAGGAGAGTATGATATTCCAGAAAATGAAATGTGACCCAGTTTCCATAGATCAAATGATGTACATCATAAATAACATATTTACTTATACTTCTATTATTTTTTCAAAAAAAATATAAGCAAAGATTGTGAAGAAAACATTATTCTACACTGGTATTAAGTTTATGAAAATTGAGCTTTTCTTTCTAAACTAAAAGGAAATTTGTTGAGATTATTCTCATTATTGGTATCATGTTTATTTTTGCATATCTTAAATATATTTTAAATATAATACAGTAGGAAGAAAAAAATTTTACTTGTCACTTGTTTCTAAAACATGCTTTTACGATATTGCTACAAAAAAGTATTTTTATTTAATTTCAAAAACTAATAAATATAAAATTTGATCTCCATTTAGAAGAATAAGCTTTATTAAATGAAACATTATGAATCAGTTTCTTTTTTATTATTGAATAATTTTCTGAAAAGAATGTTTTTTTAATAAATAGCTATTTAATAGGTAATTATATAAAGTTCCAAAGTTTTATTTAAAAATTTCAGTTGCTAAATATTTCCAAGGTTCCTTTTGAAGATTTAAAATATTGTATAACTTTTTCGCCAATTGTATTTGCTAGCTGGTATACATGTTCTTCGCACGGGTGAATTTAAAAATTAAACAATACAGATTGAAGGATACAAAAATTTTTAATGAGTTACGTAAATTGCAAATTAAACAAAAAAATTCCTTTTTGCATACCTCAGCTGAACAAAAACCCATATTTGTTAAATTTTAAGTCTCAAGTCTAATAGCTGATAAAAAGGACTTTTTTTTAATATATAACACCCCGTAGCTCTCTTGTGGGTCGATTTTTGAAAACACCTTCCTAAGCGTATCTCTGCGCAGCAAAAGTAACACACTGTTACTCATGTTGTGTAATGAAAGCTTAAAATAGTATAAATAATTTATATCTGGAAGTGTAACAAGTGTTAATATTACTTTCTATTGTATTTATTTTACCTTAAAATTGTAAGAGATTCGCAAACAACACCGTTCCTTACATTATAATGGCGATTCAGTGGAATCATAGTAGAATGTTGGTGAAAGAGCCAAGTTGGCATCATTTTTTGCAACTATGTAGCCAACTTGGCAATTGAGCGGTTTGGGATTTTGATATCGTCCCACCCCCGGGGGGAGCTGCAACTAAGGGTATAGCACAAAAATCTTTTCCAAAAAAAATATATATACATTCCAATTTTCATAGTGATCGGTTGAACGGTGTTGGTGTGAAGCGAGGTCATATATACAAACATCCATTTATAAATAGTTAAACATAGCGTTCATTTAATTCATTTTATTTAAAGTTTTCTTTCTAAAAAGACTATACAAAATAATAGCATATTTCTTGATCGACTATAACATCCTTACAGATCTACAACATTTAGAATATATATATATATATATATATATATATATATATATATATGTGTGTGTTTGTATGTATGTATGTATATGAGTGTGTGTATGTAAGCAGAACTTGAATAGGTAATAAGTTTATAAGTTTTAGGTATTCATGTTAAGGGTTCATATCTTTCGTAACTTTGTAAAAAAAAAACTATCAAAATAAATAATCTCTCAGAGTATTTTTATATTGTAAATCTTGAGTACTAAATGATGTGACCACTCTAATTTGAAACTGTTTCAATTCCTTGAATATTTTACAATGTATCGAGCTTTTGAAGAATAAACATGGATCGTTTAAAAAACTACGGGAAAGTAATTTGCTTTTTAAAATAACTGGATTACGAAAATTTTCGCTAGACTTTTCTGCTCTTGAGGCTTTTCATCTTAACAGGAATGAATCGTAATTTAGCATCCAAACTATAACAAAGAGAAACGATTTTGTTTGAATGAAAATTTGGGAAATTTACGAACTTTTATATTAAAATTCGAAACGCGTCGCGATGTCGCATGGCAAATATCGAAGAAGAATGCAAAACGGAAGCACATATACCACGAATCTTATTTTATTTTATTTCGTTTTTTGAAAAGTTCAGAATAGAGGATGAAAAAGGTCACCTATTTTATGCAGCAGATTTTTCAATATCCATGGGCAACTGTACCTTATGTAAAGTTTCTGCTTTTCTGATGTAGAAATGTGTGACACAATAAAAAAAAGGTGACCATTTTTTTTATTTTGTTTATTGTTAAGATATGATGGAAAAAATATAAAGGGTAAGACTCCAGACGACTGGTATTATTTTTTTAGGAAACAAATCAATATCTGATGGGGAAAAAAGTAAAATATTCGAAAACATGTTTTGAAAAATGTGTGAGTTTGACCAGAAAAAAAGAAGAAAAACTGAAACAAAAATATTTCCATGAAAATTTGAGTCAATCGAAAATGTTTCTAGTTTTTTGCCGTTTGCATCAACCTTTAAAAGTTGCAATTTTTGCATATATTCTTAAACGGAAATGAGATGGTCGCAGCATTGTGGTCTAAATCTCGATAAAGAAGAAACACACTAGAAAAGTTATTCTGTTCTGCTTACATATGAACAAGAAATTTTATTGTTTGATACCTGTATCGCAGTACTTGAAAGGTGTAAACTTTTAAGAGGATGACGCAAAGATAAAATGAGGACTGTACCTTTTGTCAGATTAAATACGCTGTGTTACCATGACACAACGAATATTTAGAGAAATTCGAATTCTAAATAAAGGCTTGACTAGAAAAATTCTATTTTTGTTTATATACATAAGACTAAAATTATGAAACGAGCAATTGAAAATTTTAAGAAGTTCTGCATTTAATATACTTTGAGAGGATATAAATGTGATATGACATGGTAAAATAACTGTTTTTGAAACAATCTACCTTTCAAGAATCATTATAATTATGAGTTACATTTTTAAAAATATATCGCAGCATATCATGACAAAATGCACATATTTGGTTTATGTAGAACGTATGTATACCACAACGTTAAAGCACCGATAAAAACATTTTAGGCATTCCGTCAATTACTTTTAAACTTCTCAAAATAGGATAACCTATAGATGATCTTAATTTTCATTAAACCTATAAACTTGTATTTTTTTTTCTGTTTCAGCAAAAAGTATATTTACAATTTCAGAATTATTTAAATATTATAACTTTTTTTATGAGGGAGCTTTCTTTTTTTAAATTGTTTTATAACATTTAATTTCAAGTCTATTTTCTTTAAAAGTAAAATTTTTTGTACTTTTCAAATTTAAAGATAAAGAAAGAAAAACTTTTGTGTGTGTGTGCCATTTAAAATACTACACTAAGAAGAAGACAGAGTGTAGAAACACGAGAAATATATAGAGATAGTAAGTATGAAATTCAAAGAGCAGATTAAATAATTCCAATATGTGAGGAACAGAAAGAATAGTTTTAAAAATAACCAGATTGGTAGTGAACGTAGAATGGTTTTGAAAATTAATTGAGAACACTGTAAAGACACCAGTTTACTCTGAATTGTATATAAAGTTTATTTATTTTTTATGTGAATCATGAT
>BMAV01014906.1:0-11179 GCA_019973955.1 Trichonephila inaurata madagascariensis
AATTTCGGAAAAGGAGACCAATTTGATTCCTGGTCAAATTTCGAGTGAAATGGGTAACTTTGGTAAGTTTCTAGGGTAAAAAAAATAGTGGTGGGCATGTCACTGAAACAGACTATTGAAAGAGGGCACGAATTTCAAAGAAAACGTTGGGCATAACTTTTGAACTAATTGGAATTTCGACAAGCGTCATGCATATTCGTGATCAGCGTGGAATTCTGTGCAAGACAAATAAAGTTGATGAGAAGTGGCCGGTTTTTGGAAATCGTTCCGTAAGTTGGCTTTCAAGCCAAATAGGTCGGTTTTTTCAAGAATGTGTTTCATTTTAAAAAAAAATTACAGGAATTTCGTGAAACGAAGACCAGATTTGGATTCCTGGGCAAATTTCGAGTGAAATGGGTAATTTTGGTATGTTTCTATTGTAAAAAAAAAATAGTGGTGGGCATGTCACAGAAACACACTATTGAAAGAGGGCACGAATTTCAAAGAAACCGTTGGGCTTAACTTTTGAACTAATTGGAATTTCGAGAAGCGCCATGCATATTCGTGATCAGCGTTGAATTCTGTGCAAGAAAAACAAAGTGTGGTGAGAATTGGCCGGTTTTTTAAAATCGGTCGGTAAATTGGCTTTGAAGCCAAAGAGGTCGGTTTTTCCAAAAATGTGTTTCATTTTTTAAAAGAGTTACGGGAATTTCGTGAAACCGAGACCAGATTTGGATTCCTGGTCAAATTTCGAGTGAAATGGGTAACTTTGGTAAGTTTCTAGGATAAAAAAGTGTTGGGCATGTCACTGAAACAGACTATTGAAAGAGGGCACGAATTTCAAAGAAACCGTTGGGCATAACTTTTGAACTAATTGGAATTTCGACAAGCGCAATACATATTCGTGATTAGCGTTGAATTCTGTGCAAGAAAAACTAAGTTTGGTGAGAATTGGAGGAAGACAAAAAATTATCCAAACGCACGGAAAAAACAAATGCGTCGCAATTAAGCCCATATGAAAGACGAACGCTTCAAAAAGGATAATACCGCAATTAAAATTTTTTTACTTTTTTTTCGGTGTTTTTCTGAAACTTGTCATAGAAATGCATTACCAAAGTGCAATAACTCGAGTTCTTATCAATGCAGGGTAATGGGTTTTTAAAAGTCTTTTAGGTTTTGGGGGGGGGCCTCTCGTTCGAATGACACCCCGGGTTTTTAAAAACGGTCGGTAAGTTGGCCCCGGGCCCAAAAAGGTCGGTTTTTTAAGAAGGTGTTTTATTTTAAAAAAAAATTTCAGGGAAATTTTTTGAAACGGGGGACCCGATTTGGATTCCCGGTCAAATTTCGGTGAAATGGGTAACTTTGGTAAGTTTCCCCCGGGGAAAAAAAAGTGGTGGGGATGTCACTGGGAAAAAGACTATTGAAAAAGGGCACAATTTCAAAGAAACCTTGGGCATAACTTTTGAACTAAAGGAATTTCGACAAGCGTCATGCATATTCGTGATCAGCTTAAATTTGTGCAAGACAAAAAAAGTTTGGGAAGAAGTGGCCCGGTTTTTTGGAAATCGTTCCGTAAAATTGGCTTTTCAAGCCAAATAGGTCGTTTTTTTAAGAATGTGTTTCATTTTAAAAAAAAATTTCAGGAATTTCTTTAAACGAAGACCAGATTTGGTTCCGGGGAAAATTTCGAGCAAAAAGGGTAACTTTGATAAGTTTCTTTAAAAAAAAAAAAAAGTGGTGGGCATATCACATAAAAACACTATTGAAAAGGGCACAATTTCAAAAAAAACCGTTGGGCATAACCGAACTAATTGGGTTTTGACCGGGGCCATACATATTCGTGATCCAAAAGGGTTTAAAATTTTGTGCAAAAAAAAAAATTAAGTTTGAAGAATTTGGGGGAAAAAAAAAAATAATCCAAACGCACGGAAAAAAAAGAAATGCGTCCAATTTTAAACCCAAAGAAAAGACGGGGCGCTTCAAATAGGATAATAACGCAATTAAAATTTTTTACTTTTTTTTTTGGTGTTTTTTGAAGTTTTGTCATGAAATAAATTACCAAAGGGGCCCAAAAACTCGAGTTCTTATCATTGCGGGGGAATGTTTTTTAAATGTTTTCTGGGTTTGGGGGGGGCCTCTCGTTCGAATGACACCCGGTTTTTTTTAAAAAAGGTCGGTAAGTTGGCTTTCAAGCCAAACAGGTCCGGTGTTTTCAAGAAGGTGTTTCATTTAAAAAATTCAAACCTTTGAAAAGGAGACCAGATTTGGATTCCCGGTAAATTTTAGTGAAATGGGTAAATTTGGTAAGTTTCTAGGGGTAAAAAAATTGGTGGGCATGTCACTGAAACAACTATTGAAAAGGGGGACGAACTTCAAAGAAACCGTTGGGCATAACGAATAATTTGGGTTTTGACAAATGTCATGCATATTCGTATCAGCGTGGAATTCTTTCAAGGCCCAAAAAAAAAATTTGGTGAAGGGGGCCGGTTTTTTGGGAAAAGGGTTTCCCTAAGTTGGGCCCAAACCCAAAAAGGTCTTTTTCAAAATTTTTAAAAAAAATTACAAAAATTTCATTGAAACGAAGACCCGATTTGGATTCCCGGGCAAATTTCGGGTGAAATGGGTTTTGGTATGTTTTTTATTGTAAAAAAAAAAGTGGTGGGCATGTCACAGAAACCTTTGAAAAAAGGGCACGAATTTCAAAAGAAACAGTTGGGAATAACTTTTGAACTAATTTGGAATTTTGAAAGGCCCAAAACATATTTTGTGATTAAACCCTTGAATTCTGTGCAAGAAAAACTAAGTTTGGTGAAATTGGAGGAAGACAAAAAAATGATCCCAAAAACCCCGGAAAAAAAAAATGCGTCCCAATTAAGCCCATATGGGAAAAACGGGAAAGCTTCAAAAAGGATAAAACTGCAATTAAAAATTTTTTTTTTTCGGTGTTTTTTTAAAAATTGTCATAAAATGCATTACCAAAGTGCAATAACTCGGGGTTCTTATCATTGCGGGGGAATGTTTTAAGTGTCTCTGGGTTTGGGGGCGGCCTCTCCCTTCGAATGACACCCGGTTTTTTTAATAGGTCGGGAAGGGGGGGGTTTCAAGCCAAACAGGTCAGTTTTCAAGAAGGTGTTTCATTTAAAAAAAATTCGGGAAATTTTGTGAAACGAAGACCAGATTTGGATTCCTTGGTCCCAAAATTTTAGTGAAATGGGTAACTTTTTATAAGTTTCTATTGTAAAAAAAAAAAGTGGTGGGCATATCCCAAAACACTATTGAAAAAGGCCACGAATTTCAAAAGAAACCGTTGGGCATAACTTTTGAACTAATTTGGGAAATTTTGACAAAAACGCCAAAACATATTGTGGGGGAAAACGTTAAATTCTGTTAAAAAAAAAAATTTAAATTTGATGAAAGGGGGAGGAAGACAAAAATAATCAAACGCACGGGAAAAGAAATGCGTCGCAATTAAGCCCATATGAAAGACGAACACTTCAAAAGGATAATACCGCAATTAAAATTTTTTACTTTTTTCGGTGTTTTTCTGAAACTTGTCATAGAAATGCATTACCAAAGTGCAATAACTCGAGTTCTTATCATTGCAGGGTAATGTTTTAAGTGTCTCTGGGTTTGGGGGCGGCCTCTCGTTCGAATGACACCCGGTTTTTTAAAATAGGTCGGTAAGTTGGCTTTCAAGCCAAACAGGTCGGTTTTTCAAGAAGGTGTTTCATTTAAAAAAAAATTACAGGAATTTTGTGAAACGGAGACCAGATTTGGATTCCTGGTCAAATTTCGAGTGAAATGGGTAACTTTGGTAAGTTTCTAGGGTAAAAAAAATAGTGGTGGGCATGTCACAGAAACACACTATTGAAAGAGGGCACGAATTTCAAAGAAACCGTTGGGCTTAACTTTTGAACTAATTGGAATTTCGAGAAGCGCCATGCATATTCGTGATCAGCGTTGAATTCTGTGCAAGAAAAACAAAGTGTGGTGAGAATTGGCCGGTTTTTTAAAATCGGTCGGTAAATTGGCTTTGAAGCCAAAGAGGTCGGTTTTTCCAAAAATGTGTTTCATTTTTTAAAAGAGTTACGGGAATTTCGTGAAACCGAGACCAGATTTGGATTCCTGGTCAAATTTCGAGTGAAATGGGTAACTTTGATAAGTTTCTATTGTAAAAAAAAAAAAAAAATAGTGGTGGGCATATCACATAAACACACTATTGAAAGAGGGCACGAATTTCAAAGAAACCGTTGGGCATAACTTTTGAACTAATTGGAATTTCGACAAGCGCCATACATATTCGTGATCAGCGTTAAATTCTGTGCAAGAAAAATTAAGTTTGATGAGAATTGGAGGAAGACAAAAAAATGATCCAAACGCACGGAAAAGAGAAATGCGTCGCAATTAAGCCCATATGAAAGACGAACGCTTCAAAAGGATAATACCGCAATTAAAATTTTTTACTTTTTTTTCGGTGTTTTTCTGAAACATGTCATAGAAATGCATTACCAAAGTGCAATAACTCGAGTTCTTATCATTGCAGGGTAATGTTTTAAGTGTCTCTGGGTTTGGGGCGGCCTCTCGTTCGAATGACACCCGGTTTTTTTAAAATAGGTCGGTAAGTTGGCTTTCAAGCCAAACAGGTCGGTTTTTTTCAAGAAGGTGTTTCATTTAAAAAAATTACAGGAATTTCGTGAAACGGAGACCAGATTTGGATTCCTGGTCAAATTTCGAGTGAAATGGGTAACTTTGGTAAGTTTCTAGGGTAAAAAAAAAAAAAGTGGTG
Organism: Trichonephila inaurata madagascariensis; assembly: GCA_019973955.1. Taxonomy (NCBI): domain Eukaryota; kingdom Metazoa; phylum Arthropoda; class Arachnida; order Araneae; family Nephilidae; genus Trichonephila; species Trichonephila inaurata. The sequence continues at coordinate 4,766 of BMAV01014906.1, forward strand.
GGCATGTCACTGAAACAGACTATTGAAAGAGGGCACGAATTTCAAAGAAACCGTTGGGCATAACTTTTGAACTAATTGGAATTTCGACAAGCGTCATGCATATTCGTGATCAGCGTGGAATTCTGTGCAAGACAAACTAAGTTTGGTGAGAAGTGGCCGGTTTTGGAAATCGTTCCGTAAGTTGGCTTTCAAGCCAAATAGGTCGGTTTTTTCAAGAATGTGTTTCATTTTAAAAAAATTACAGGAATTTCGTGAAACGAAGACCAGATTTGGATTCCTGGGCAAATTTCGAGTGAAATGGGTAATTTTGGTATGTTTCTATTGTAAAAAAATAGTGGTGGGCATGTCACATAAACACACTATTGAAAGAGGGCACGAATTTCAAAGAAACCGTTGGGCATAACTTTTGAACTAATTGGAATTTCGACAAGCGCCATGCATATTCGTGATCAGCGTTGAATTCTGTGCAAGAAAAAATAAGTTTGGTGAGAATTGGGAGAAAAAAATGATCAAACGCATCGAGAAAGAGAAATGCGTCCAATTAAGCTTCCATATGAAAGAGAACGCTTCAAAAAGGATAATACTGCAATTAAAATTTTTTAATTTTTTTTGGTGTTTTCCTGAAGGAAACTTGTCATAGAAATGGGAAATTACAAAGTGCAATAACTCGAGTTCTTATCATTGCGGGTAATGTTTAAGATGTCTCTGGGTTTGGGGGCGACACCTCGTTGAATGAACCGTTTTAAATAGGTCGTAAGTTGGCTTTCAAGCCAAACAAGGTCGTTCAAAATGTTTTCATTTTTAAAGGTTCGGTTTCTGAAACGAGACCAGATTTGGATTCCTGGTCAAAAATTTACAGTGAAATGGGTAACTTTGGTAAGTTTCTAGGTAAAAATAGTGGTGGGCATGTCGCTGAAGACAGACTATTGAAAGAGGGCACGAATTTCAAAAGGAAACCGTTGAGCATTTAATTTTGAACTAATTGGAATTTCGACAACGCAATCATATTCGTGATTAGCGTGAATTCTTGCAAGAAAACTAAGTTTGGTGAAATATGGGGGATGACAAACAGATATTGAAAGGGCACGTTTCGAAAAAAATGCGTCGCAATTAACCCTAATGGGAAAGACGAACGCTTCAAAAGGATAATCCGCAATTAAAATTTTTACTTTTTTTTTCGGTGTTTTGGCTGTCAAGAAATGCATTACGGTGCAAAATCGAGTTCTTAAAAAAAATTGCAGGAATTTTAAGTGTCTCCTGGTTTGGGCGTTCGTGAATGAACGCAGTTTTTTAAAAATGGGAAGTTGGCTTTAAGCCAAAAAGGTCAGTTTCAAAAATTTTGTTTATTTTAAAATTCGGAATTTCTGAAACCGGACCAAGATTTGGATTCCGTAATTTCGGTGAAAAAGGTAACTTTGGTAGTTTCTGGGTTTTAAAAAAAAAGTGGTTTTTCTTCTAAGCCAAAGAGGCCGGTTTCAAGAAAGTTTTCATTTTTGAATAATTGGAATTTCGACGTAAACGGAACCGTTTGAAATTCCCGGGCAGAAGAAATGGTATTTGGTAAGTTTTGGAAAGAAAAAAAATGTCAAGCACGAAAAAAGAAAGGCACAATTAAAACCCTTGGGCAAACCTTTAAAAGGAATTTAAACCGCAATTTAAAATTTTTACTTTTTTCGGTGTTTTAATAGGAAACATGTCCAAAGAAAGATTCCAAAAGTCAATAAAACTGAGTTCTATCAGCAATTAAATTTTTATTTTTTCGGGTTTTTTGGGCCGGCCTTGTTTCCAAATGAAAAACCCGGTTTTTAAAATTTTTGGTCGGTAGTGGCCCCTTTCAAGCCCCAAAAGGGGGAAATTTTCAAGAAAAAGGGGGTTTTTTAAATTTAAAAAAATTACAGGAATTTCTGAAACGGAGACCAGATTTGGATTCCTGGTCAAATTTCGAAATGAAATGGGGAACTTTGGTAAGTTTCTATGGTAAAAAAAATAGTGGTGGGCATGTCACTGAAACAGACTATTGAAAGAGGGCACGAATTTCAAAGAAACCGTTGGGCATAACTTTTGAACTAATAGGAATTTCGACAAGCGTCATGCATATTCGTGATCAGCGTGGAATTCTGTGAAAGACAAACTAAGTTTGGTGAGAAGTGGCCGGTGTTTGGAAATCGTTCCGTAAGTTGGCTTTCAAGTCAAACAGGTCGGTTTTTTCAAGAAGGTGTTTCATTTAAAAAAAATTACAGGAATTTCGTGAAACGTAGACCAGATTTGGATTCCTGGTCAAATTTCGAGTGAAATGGGTAACTTTGGTAAGTTTCTAGGGTAAAAAAAAAAATAGTGGTGGCCATGTCACTGAAACAGACTATTGAAAGAGGGCACGAATTTCAAAGAAACCGTTGATCTTAACTTTTGAACTAATTGGAATTTCGAGAAGCGCCATGCATATTCGTGATCAGCGTTGAATTCTGTGCAAGAAAAACAAAGTGTGGTGAGAATTGGCCGGTTTTTTAAAATCGGTCGGTAAATTGGCTTTGAAGCCAAAGAGGTCGGTTTTTCCAAAAATGTGTTTCATTTTTTAAAAGAGTTACGGGAATTTCGTGAAACCGAGACCAGATTTGGATTCCTGGTCAAATTTCGAGTGAAATGGGTAACTTTGGTAAGTTTCTAGGATAAAAAAAAATAGTGGTGGGCATGTCACTGAAACAGACTATTGAAAAAAGGGCACGAATTTCAAAGAAACCGTTGGGCATAACTTTTGAACTAATTGGAATTTCGACAAGCGCAATACATATTCGTGATTAGCGTTGAATTCTGTGCAAGAAAAACTAAGTTTGGTGAGAATTGGAGGAAGACAAAAAAAGATCCAAACGCACGGAAAAGAGAAATGCGTCGCAATTAAGCCCATATGAAAGACGAACGCTTCAAAAAGGATAATACCGCAATTAAAATTTTTTTACTTTTTTCGGTGTTTTTCTGAAACATGTCATAGAAATGTATTACCAAAGTGCAATAACTCGAGTTCTTATCATTGCAGGGTAATGTTTTAAGTGTCTCTGGGTTTGGGGCCGGCCTCTCGTTCGAATGACACCCGGTTTTTTAAAATAGGTCGGTAAGTTGGCTTTCAAGCCAAACAGGTCGGTTTTTTCAAGAAGGTGTTTCATTTAAAAAAAATTACAGGAATTTCGTGAAACGGAGACCAGATTTGGATTCCTGGTCAAATTTCGAGTGAAATGGGTAACTTTGGTAAGTTTCTAGGGTAAAAAAAAAAAGTGGTGGGCATGTCACTGAAACAGACTATTGAAAGAGGGCACGAATTTCAAAGAAAACGTTGGGCATAACTTTTGAACTAATTGGAATTTCGACAAGCGTCATGCATATTCGTGATCAGCGTGGAATTCTGTGCAAGACAAATAAAGTTGATGAGAAGTGGCCGGTTTTTGGAAATCGTTCCGTAAGTTGGCTTTCAAGCCAAATAGGTCGGTTTTTCAAGAATGTGTTTCATTTTAAAAAAAATTACAGGAATTTCGTGAAACGAAGACCAGATTTGGGTTCCTGGGCAAATTTCGGTGAAATGGGTAAATTTTTGGGATGTTTCATTGTAAAAAAAATGGGGGGATGTCACAGAAACACACTATTGAAAAAAGGGCACGAATTTCAAAGAAACCGTTGGGCTTAACTTTTGAACTAATTGGGAAATTTTGAGAAGCGCCATGCATATTCGTGATCAGCGTTGAATTTGTGCAAGAAAAAAAAAGTGTGGTGAGAATTGGCCGGTTTTTTTAAAAACGGTCGGTAAATTTGGGTTTGAAGCCAAAGAGGGGCGGGTTTTTTAAAAAAGTGTTTCATTTTTAAAAAAGTTACGGAAATTTCGTGAAACCGGGGACCAGATTTGGGAAACCCCGGTCAAATTTCGAGTGAAAAAGGGTAACTTTGGGAAATTTCTAGGGTAAAAAAAAAAATGGTTTGGGGATGTCACTGGGAAAAAGATATTGAAAGAGGGCACGAATTTAAAAAAACCCTTGGGGGTAACTTTTTAACTATGGGAAATTTTGACAAGCGCAATACATATTCTTTATTAGCGTTGAATTTTGTGCAAAAAAAAAACTAAGTTTGGGGAATTTGGGGGAAAACAAAAAAATCCAAACGACGGAAAAAAAAGCGTCGCAATTAAGCCCATATGAAGACGAAAACCCTTTAAAAAGGATAATACCGCAATTAAAATTTTTTTCTTTTTTTTTGGTGTTTTTCGAAACATGTCATAGAAATGCATTACCAAAGTGCAATAACTCGAGTTCTTATCATTGCAGGGTAATGTTTTAAGTTCTCTTTTGGGGGCCGGGCCCCTCGTTCGAATGACACCCGGTTTTTAAAATAGGTCGGGAAGTTGGTTTTCGCCAAACAGGTCGGTTTTTTTAAGAAGGTGTTTATTTAAAAAAAATTTCAGGGAAATTTCGGAAACGGGGACCAGAGGATTCCTGGTCAAATTTTTTAGTGAAATGGGTAACTTTGGTAAGTTTTTTAGGGTAAAAAAAAAAGTGGTGGGAGTCACGAAAAAGACTATTGAAAGAGGGCACGAATTTCAAAAAAATTGGGGATAACTTTTGAACTAATTGGAATTTGACAAGCGTCTCATATTCGTGATCAGCGTGGGAAATTCGTGAAGACAAATAAAGTTGATGAGAAGGGGGGGAAATCTTCCGTAAGTTGGCTTTCCCCAAATAGGTCGGTTTTTTTAAGAATGTGTTTCATTTTAAAAAAAATTTCAGCCTGGAAACGAAGACCAGAGATTCCTGGGCAAATTTCGAGGAAATGGGTAATTTTTGGGATGTTTTTATTGTAAAAAAAAAAAAGTGGTGGGTTCACAAACACACTTTGAAAAGGGCACAATTTCAAAGAAACCGTTGGGCTTTAAATTTTGAACATGAATTTCGAGAAGCGCCATGCATATTCGGGATCAGCGTTGAATTCTGTGCAAGAAAACAAAGGTGTGAGAATTGGCCGGTTTTTAAAATCGGTCGGTAAATTGGCTTTGAAGCCAAAGAGGTCGGTTTTTCCAAAAATGTGTTTCATTTTAAAAGAGTTACGGAATTTCAGGAAACCGAGACCAGATTTATTCCTGGTCAAATTTCGAGTGAAATGGGTAACTTGAAAGTTTCTATTGTAAAAAATAGTGGTGGGCATATCCCTTAAACACACTATTGAAAGAGGGCACGAATTTCAAAGAAACCGTTGGGCATAACTTTTTAACTAATTGGAATTTCGACAAGCGCCATACATATTCGTGATCAGCGTTAAATTCTGTGCAAGAAAAAGTTTAAATTGGATGAGAATTGAGGAAGACAAAAAATGATCCAAACGCACGGAAAAGAGAAATGCGTCGCAATTAAGCCCATATGAAAGACAACGCTTCAAAAAAAGGGTAATACCGCAATTAAAATTTTTTACTTTTTTCGGTGTTTTTCTGAAACATCATAGAAATGATTACCAAAGTGCAATAACTCGAGTTCTTATCATTGCAGGGTAATGTTTTGTTCTTGGTTTGGGGCCGGCCTCTCGTTCGAATGACACCCGTTTTAAAAAAAGGTCGGTAAGTTGTTTTCGCCAAACAGGTCGGTTTTTTCAAGAAGGTGTTTCATTTAAAAAAATACAGGAATTTCGTGAAACGGACAAAATTTGGATTCCTGGTCAAATTTTGAGTGAAATGGGTAACTTGTAAGTTTCTAGGGTAAAAAAAAAGTGGTGGGCATGTCACTGAAACAGACTATTGAAAAGAGGCACGAATTTCAAAAAAAACCGTTGGGCATAACTTTTGAACTAATTGGGAAATTTTGACAAGCGTCATGCATATTCGTGATCAGCGTGGGAATTCTGTGCAAGACAAATAAAGTTTATGAGAAGTGGCCGGTTTTGAAATCGTTCCGTAAGTTGGCTTTCGCCAAATAGGTCGGTTTTTTTAAGAATGTGTTTCATTTAAAAAATTACAGGAATTTCGTGAACAAGACCAGATTTGATTCCCTGGGGAAATTTCGGGGTGAAATGGGTAATTTTTGGGATGTTTCTATTGTAAAAAATAGTGGTGGGATGTCCCGAAAACACACTATTGAAAGAGGGCACGAATTTCAAAGAAACCGTTGGGCTTAACTTTTGAACTAATTGGAATTTCGGAGAAGCGCCATGCATATTCGTGATCAGCGTTGAATTCTGTGCAAGAAAACAAAGTGTGGTGAGAATTGGCCGGTTTTTAAAATCGGTCGGTAAATTGGTTTAGCCAAAGAGGTCGGTTTTTCCAAAATGTGTTTTTTTTTAAAAGAGTTTCGGAATTGGAAAACCGGCCAAATTTGATTCCGGTCAAATTTTTGGGGAAAAGGGTAACTTTGTAAGTTTCAGTAAAAAAAAAAAGTGTTGGGTTTCCCAAAC
>BMAV01014907.1:0-11591 GCA_019973955.1 Trichonephila inaurata madagascariensis
CCAAAGTTGCGTATTCGTAATTCTTAAATATTAGTTTTAATCAATTAATTTTATTAATAAAAATTAAAATTGTATTGTCATCCAAAATAATCATGTATATAAAAATTTCAGCTCAATTGAGCGCTTTAAGTTGAAAATTCCAGAAGATAAATAAATAAATAAATAGAAAGTGTGAGTTAATAGTGTGTGTAGGAATTGAAAAATTGTCGATTTTTGACAAAATTCACAATTTTAGGTTAGTTGGATCCCTTAAAGCAATATAATCTATGATCTTTAAATTTTACCATGTCTTATTCTATGGAATACCAGTGTAATATATTTATAGCATAAAATAACAGGTAGGCAATTTGAAAGTGATTGATGTGAGAGATGAGTTTACATTTTTTTTTTTCCAACTTACTGCTTTACGTCAGTTTGGATGTCGTCTTTATATATATTTGATCCTTCAAATGTTCTCAAATATTATCAGGAGAAACATTGAGGTTAAAGATTAGTAAAAATTACAGTGTAAAAAGGAAAATTCAATATTGATTTTCAAGGTATGTGACGAGATAAAATGTTTCGCCTATATTTATCCATCTCCTGAGCTAAACTCCATGCAATTCACACGCGCAGGGAGAGAAAGTGACAGTTCATTTCCTTTCTATCAACCATCGCAGCAGCTTCCAAATTGCTTTGGGTGATGGAATTCTTAGAAGCAGTATGTTTGCTCAACTCTACGGAATATTTGCTTCTCCTCTTCTTAACAGTTTTACGGTTGTTGAGATTCCTTTACAGCTACTTTTCTCCCTGAAATTCCTTGCTGCTGAGGAATATAAAGTTTTTGGTTAATATTAAAGGAATGTATAATGAGTGCTGTATTTTATTCTTCAGCAAGTTTTTAAATACAAAGTATATGTCGGAAATGTGTGTGGTATACCTATTTTATTTCTCCTTCATTTTTATGTAAGGTGATACTGTATCACGCATGTGTAAAGGTGTTGTTTAAAACTATCTGCTTAGTTTTTTTTGTTACATATTTGTAATACTCAAATAAATTGTAGTTTGAAAAGACTAAAAAACGCGCTTTTATAATTAATCGAACTAAAAAGTAAAAAATAATTTTTAAAAAATAAGAATAAAATGAAAAACAAGAAAATTAATGTCATTGTGGTAAAAGCGTGAGGTGCTTTGTACTACATTTTTACACAAACTCTGCATTTCGGAATAGAACTAGTAAGAAAGTATAACAATTGCTATCGAGTGCCCCACGCTTTTACCACAATGATATTAATTTCCTCTTTAATCATTTTATTCTTATATTAAGAATTATTTTTTAGTTTTTAATTCGATTCACTATAAAAGTGTGTTTTTTAGTTTATTCAAACAATTTATTTTTCATTTTTTCGTTCGATCTACAATAAAAGCGGTTTTTGTTGTTTTTGTTTTAGTTTTTTAAACTATCTTTTATTCATTGATGAATTAATTTTAAATGCGTCTTTTTTTTTTTTAGAATCTGAAACACCCATTGGCATCCTATCAGTGCGTCGATAAGGTCTAGTTTGCAAAATGTAGGATCAGCTAACTGAAGGAAATCTGGAAGAGCTAAGTTTGAAATATTTAATGCGGAAGAAGGAGTAAAGTCAATGACAGTTTTCACAAAAAAGAGCTCAATATTCTCTCTGAAACTTGCATCAGCATTAGACATAAGAGTACCTTATTTGTATTACAAAAGTTGTATTTGTATTAACCCTGAGCGTTTTTCGCTTTAAGGTTGTAACTTAATCTTTTAGTCTCCAAATCTGGAAATGAGATCTGGAATTAGTCTCCAAATCTGGAAATGGAAAATCGTTAATTTTGATTATTCTGATCAGGACAATAAAACAAAGTTATTATATTGTCATCGGTCCTTGATAAGTGTGCAAAATTTCGAATTAATCTGGCCTTTTAAAGTGTGTGAAAATCGAGCTCATTCCGTTACATATACAAGTAAGGCTAATAAAAGCGTGTTGAAAAGAAGGTACTATGTTTAAAGTACTAAATAGAGTTTTGTGCTAAGCAAAATTATTTCCTTTTCTAATACAATATTTATAATGTGAAGGCGTTGAATTTCACTATAATATGTATTATTAACACACACTAAGCATTTTAAAGTTTCAAATGCTGATAGTACATTTAAAATTTAAAACAGCGTTTCTCAAACTGTGGGGTGCGCCCACCAAAGTACAAGCATATCAAAAAGTCGAAAATAAAAGATTTTAAAAAAATATTAATTTACTGAAAGGAATTAAACAAAATACATTCTGATAAAACAAAGAATAAAATACACATTTACACTGATATAATACACTTATAAATATGCCAGTACTGCGCAATGTATTTCATCATTTTATTTCATCGATACTACGTTAAGACCAAGTTTAATAATTACTAGTGACCTCTGGGATTGTCATATATAATATTATATGCAAAATTTAATGCTTGTCTTGATAATTTATACGGATTATAAGTTATATTGTAGCTTTAGCTTCAAAGTATGGTACTATAGGATTCAACACATTGTTATTGTATGGAGGGGGGCGCAATGGAAATTACGATTGAAAATTGGGTCACAAACACTGTAAGTTTGAGAAGCACTGAGTAAAAATTTTAAATCAAGTCATATAAGCAAATATTTCAAATGTAAGAAATGATATCCAATAACATATTTTGGGTATAGTGCTGAATATAAATAAAATCCTTTGTATCTCACTTCGCAAATGGAGCATATAATTCAAAACTATTTGAATTTGAAAAGGTTTTTATTTACTTAAATTTATTCAAAATTGTTCTCGTTGTCCTTTCAGTTTTAAGTCTAGTATAGCTTTTTTTAGATTAATTTTCATAGTTTTCAGACAAATGTGTTTTTTTATGAACTAGAATTTTTACATAAAATGGTAAAATAAATTCACAATAAAGAAACTGTAAAAGATAATATATTTTTTAAATTTTTATTAAGAAAAGTTTTTTTTTTAATAATTTTCCATTTACAATTACATTTTCCGAAATTTTTAAAATACATCAATACTCGGAAGAGATGGAAAAAAATGTTAAAATTGTTTTGAACTTTGGAAAAAAGATCTTCATCAACTACAAAGAAATGAATCACACTCACGTTCATAAAAAATTTTCTGTTTGTTAGTATTCTTTCAAAACCGAGTTATTTTTGTTCATTTTACATTAACCTTTCAATTTCGCTATCAGAAAGTTTAGTTCTGTACCCATAGAGAAAGTAGGAATTGAGTATTCTTTCACGGCCATCACGAGCAAATTAATTAAAATTCGAAATAGGATTACTTTCCCATCCAAATAAAAACTTTATATTTACTCTCAAAATTGCATTTCTAAGTGAAGAGTATTTTAAATGAGTTTCCTTTCAGAAATCTGAATTCTTAAATGTTCCCTGGAAAAGTGAAATTTGCAATATAGAGCTGAAAATTATACCTTTGCAATCTGGATTTGTAAAATGTCTTGGAACTTCTTAACTAACAAAAAAAATTACTCATTCAATTCCTACTATTTGTTCACATTCTCCCAATATATATATCTTGTTCAAATTTTCAATCGTTAATAAAATATTTCTTATTCATCCACTAAAGTTAAAAACATTTTTTAACTTGTAGTGGATGTCACTTGTTATTAATACTATTCTTCAATTATTAATTCATTAATTAAATTTCATTAATGGATAAATAGTAACAGAAACAATTAATAGTCCAACACCCTACATAAAAAGGAAAATCGCTCGTTGTGTCCTAAAGTACAATGGATAGCACGTTGGACTTCTAATCCAGAGGTCATGGATTCGAATCCTACCTGGGATTTCCTTATTTCTGAGTATGTGATTTATGAATGTGTGTGTGTGTTGTGTGTGTGTGTTGTGTGAATAAATAGTAACTAACAAAAATAAAATAGTCTGACACCATATATAGGAAGGAAAATCGCTTTCTATTTTGTCATTTAATATTGTGATTCTGTCATATGTATATATATATATTTATATTCTTTTAATTGTAATTCTTTAATAAAAAGAAACAAAAATAAAAAATTTCTTTGTTGACCTAAGTAGGAATTGATTTTAAAATTTTTTTTATGTTTTACTTGTTTTTTTTTCATTATTTTATACAATTTATTCTTCGCCATATTTTATATTTTTCAATAATCTTTTTTTCTCTTAAAATTTTATCGAAAATAAAACAATAATAAAAAGAAACTCTGTGATAAATTTTAGTCTAGACAGGAGTCGGCAGACGTTCGAGAAAGAAAACTCAAGTTGTCAGTGGAACAATATTACGAAAATATCAAAGAGCCGTGTATGTATACCTACATACGTGTGCACCCAATTGAATTCACACCCCTTGCGATATTGGTCAGGATCAAAACTTTCATGCTCAAATTAATATTTTTTATATTACTGTATAACATACACGCGACAGTGGAAAATTTCCAACGATGCATCTTTTCCACTCAGAATCACTGAGTACTGTACTGTAGGGGGGGGGACGAGAATAATTTCAATAAATCTTTTTTTTTTTTCTTAAAACACACACACACTGTTGCTTTATTTATCTCTCAAAAAATGTTTCAGTGAAATTGTGCCCTGTTGTATGGGTGCTTTCTTATGTTTTCTCGAATCTTGAATTGTATATATTCCATTTTTTCACTTCCCATTTTAAATTAATTTTTAAGCAGGAAGATATGAAATTCTTATAAAATTCAATAATATTCGTATATATCTACATCTAACAAAAACTCGATTAAAATTTTGCATAAATTGCAGTTCATACATGTTTAAATAAGGCTTTCTAAAATTTATCCATAAATTACAATACGAACAAAATTTTTTATGGAAGTATGGTACATTCAAGCTAAGGGAATTCGTACTCATCCACATTAAACTATATAAAAATATTCTACGGAGTCCAGGTGTGCATGCGTGTGTGTTATAACAAAAACACATTTCAGGATGAATACTTGTTACTCAAAGAAGAGTTACAAATATAAATTCATTTAAACTGAATATTATTTTTAAATTCAGCTTTGTGAAACAAAAGCAAAATACAGCTTCAATCTGACGTTTTTGATTTTCAAATGGAGCAATTAAACAACCTGTTTTAAATTACTAGAACGTTTGACTAAAATACATGCTGACAGAAAGAATAAAGATTTATCCTATGTTCAACAAACAATAAAAATATTTCACGCAACAAACTGCAAAATCCACCATTACTTTTTGTTACTTTCTACTTACTCAAAGTAGAAAATTATTAAAAAGATGGATTGTTATATAAAGTTTATTCCTTGTAGTGAGAGTGGTGATTGCAAAAAAATTTGTAGAGTCCTACGTCTTCTGGGTACTTTTTCTGACTGCTTTGGAACAACTCTTTTTCTTCTCCACGGAGTCTATGATTGTATTAATTTCTTTGTGTTATTCTGGAATGACTTTTTACTCAAAACGAAAGAACGTAGGAAATTAAACGTAGAAGCAGTGAAGTACAAAGGAAATCTTCCTATTGGAGAGAGTATGGAAAGTAGACAGGAAAAAGGACCATACTTTATTCATACTTCAAGTGAAAGAGCATACAAGGTATGGCACAATAAAAAACGGCAATAAGTGCGTAGCCTGAAAGAGAGTGGAGTTGGCAACAACTGTGTTGCTGACGCCCTTCTACGCACCTCCTCGATCCATGTGGCCAATTTCGCCAAATTAATCACGCCATTTAGGTACTGCGTTATTGAGAGAACACTTGCAACTGCATTCTGCCGGAAAAATGTTGAATCAACGTCAAGTTTCTTGTGAAACTTAAGAAATCAGCCATGAAAACATTTCAGATATTAACCGAGGCTTATGGAGATGAAACTTTGTCACGTGCACATGTGTTTGAATGGTATAAGAGGTTTTCAGGGGGAAGGGTCAGTGTGGAAGAGGATGAACCTGCTGGGCACCCAAGATCAGCAATTACAGACCGAAACATAGCTAAAATTCGTTATATGAGTGGATTCCCACTCACATCAGTGGTCAGACTATTAATCAACACTATTACAGTGAAGTACTAAAAAAGATTTCGTGCAAAAATTAGGGGGGAAAAGTGAAATTTGCAATATAGACCCCAAAAATTATACCTTTGCAATCGGGATTTGAAAATGTTTTGGGAAACTTCAACTAAAAAAAAAATTACTCATTCAATTCCTACTTTTTTGTTCAATTCCCCCAATATATATATTTGTTCAAATTTTAAATCGTTAATAAAATATTTTTATTTCCACTAAATTTAAAAAAACATTTTTTAACTTGTAGGGGATGTCATTTGAAATTAATACTTTTTTTTTAAAATTTTTAAATCTTAAAATTTCATTAATGGATAAATAGTAAAGAAAAAATTAATAGCCCAACCCCCCTACAAAAAAGGGAAAATCGCTCGTTGTGTCCCGGGTACCTTTTTTTAACCCAGAGGTCTGGTTCGAATCCTACCGGGGTTTTCCTTTAATTTCTGAGTATGTGATTTATGAAGGGATTTTTTTTTTAAAAATAGTAACAAACAAAAAAAAAAATAGTCTGACACCATATAAAAGGAAAGGGAAAATCGCTTTTTTATTTTGTCTTTTAAAATTTTGGATTCGGGGTTTCATATGTATTATATAATTTATTTTTTTAATTGTAATTTTTAAAAAAAAAAAAAAAAAAAAAAAAAATTTCTTTTTGACCAAAGGTGGGAATTGTTTTTAAAAATTTTTATTTTTAAAACTTGTTTTTTTTTTTTATTTTTTATAAAATTTATTCTTCCCATATTTTATTTTTTCAATAATCTTTTTTTTTTTTTAAAAATTTTTCGAAAATAAAACAATAAAAAAAAGAAATTTGTGAAAAATTTTTTAGTCTAGACAGGAGTCGGCAGACGTTCGAAAAAAAAAACCTGTTGTCAGTGGAACAATATTACAAAAAATATAAAAAGACCCTTGTATGTATACCTACTACGTGTGCACCCAATTAATTCACCCCCCTTGGCGATTTTGGGTCGGGATCAAAACTTTCATGCTCAAATTAATTTTTTTTATATTACTGTAAAAATACACGCGACGGGGAAAAATTTTTAATTGATGCATTTTTTTCCACCCCAGAACCCTTTAAAAATAAAATGTGGGGGACGAGAATAATTTCAATAAATCTTTTTTTTTTTAAAACACACCCCCTGTTGCTTTATTTATCCCCTCAAAAATTTTTTCGAAATTGTGCCCTGTTGTATGGGTGCTTTTTTTATTTTTTCTCGAATTTTGGGTTGTATATATTCCATTTTTCACTTCCCTTTTTAAAATTTAAATTTTTGCAGGGTTTTATGAAATTTTAAAAAAATTCCCAATAATTTTTCCGTATATATCTACATCTAACAAAAACTCGATTAAAATTTTGCATAAATTGCAGTTCATACATGTTTAAATAAGGCTTTCAAAAAATTTATCCATAAATTACAATACGAAAAAAATTTTTTTTATGGAAGTATGGTACATTCAAGCAAAAGGGGTATCATCCAATTAAATATATAAAAATATTCTACGGAGCCCAGGTTGCATTGTGTGTTATAACAAAAAAAATTTGGGATGAATACTTGTTACCAAAAAAGAGTTACAAAAATATAAATTCATTTTAAACTGAATATTATTTTTAAATTCAGCTTTGTGAAAAAAAAGAAAAAATAAAACTTCAATCTGACGTTTTTTTTTTCAAAGGGGCAATTAAACAACCTGTTTTAAATTACTAGAACGTTTGACTAAAATCATGCTGACAAAAAAGAATAAAGATTTATCCTATGTTCAAAAAAAAAAAATATTTCACCCAACAAACTCAAAATCCACCTTTATTTTTTTGTTACTTTCTACTTACTCAAAGTAGAAAATTATTAAAAAAAAGGATTGTTATAAAAAGTTTATTCCTTGTTGGGAGGGGGTTTAAAAAAAATTTTTTTCCTTTTCTTTTTTTTTCCCCGGGGGCCTTTTTTTTTTTGGGGGGGGAAAAATTTTTTAAAATTTTTTAAAATTTTTTTTCCCCAAAAAAAGAAGGAAAGTAAAAGGGGGGGGAAAAAAAAATTTTTTTTGGGGGGGAAAAAAGGGGGGAAAAAAATTTAAAATTTAAGGGGGGGGAAAAAATACGGGGGGCCCCAAAAAAAAAAATGGGGGGGAAAAAAGGGGGGGAAAAAAAATTTTTTTTTTTCCCCCCCCCCTTTTTTTAAAAAAACCCCAAAATTTTAACCTTTTGGGGAAAAAAACTGGGCCCCAAAAAAAAAGGGGGGTTTTTTTAAAATTAAAAAAAAAAAAAAAAAAAAATTTGGGTTTTTTTTCCGGGAAAATTTTTAAGGAAAAGGGGTTTTAAGGGGAAAAAAAGGGGGGGGGGGGTTTTGGGGAAAAAACCCAAAAAAAAAAAAGAACCAAAAAGGGGGAAACCCTTTTGGGGCCCCCCAAAAAATTTAAAATTTAAAAAAAAATTTTTAAAAAAAAAATTTGGGGGAAAAAAGGGGGGGGGTTTTAAAAAAAACCCGGGAAAAAAAATTTTCCCCCCCCCTTTTTTCCGGCCCCCCAAAAAAAAAAAATTCCCCTTATTTAACCCCTTTTTTTTATTTTTTGGTTTCCCCTTTTTTAAAAAAAAAAAAAAAATTAAAAAAAAAAAATTTAAAAAAAATTTTTTTTGGGGGGCCGGGGCCCCCCCAAAAAAAAAAAAAAAAAATTTTTTTTGGGTTTTTAAAAAAAAAAAAAGTTTCAAATTTTTTTGGGTTTTTTTTTTTTTTGGGGGGGGGGGGTTTTTTTTTTTTTTTGGGGGGTTTTTTTGGGGGGTTTTTTTGGGGGGGGTTTGGGTTTTTTGGTTTTGGGGGTTTTTGGGGGTTTTTTTTTTTTTTTTTTTTTTGTTTAAATTTTTTGTTTTTTTGGGGGGGGGGTTTTTTTTTTTTTTGTTTTTTTTTTGGGTTTTTTTTTTGGGGGTTTTTTTTTGGGGGTTTTGGGGTTTTTTTTTGGGGGGGGGTTTTTTTTTTTTGGGGGGTTTTTGGGGTTTTTGGTTTGGGTTTTTTTTTTTTGGGGGTTTTTTTTTTTGGGGGGGGGGTTTTTTTTGGTTTTTTTTTTTTTGTGGGTTTTTTGGGTTTTTTTTTTTGGGGGGGGGGGGTTGGGGTTTTTTTTTTGGGGGGGGGTTTTTTTGGTTTTTTTGGGGGTTTTTTTTTTTTTGGGGTTTTTTTTTTGTGTTTGGTTTTTTGGGTTTTTGGGGGGGTTTTTTTTTTTTTTTTTGGGTTTTTTTTTTTTAAAAAATTTTTTTAATTTTTTTTTTTTTTTTTTTAAAAAAATTAAAAGGAAAATTTTTTTTTTTTTTTCCCCCCAAAAAAAACCTTTTTTTTAAAAAAAAAAAAAAAACCCCAAAAATTTTTTTTTTTTTTTAAATTTTTAAAATTTTTTTTTGGGGGTTTTTTTTTTGGTTTTTTTAAATTTTTTTTTTTTTAAAATTTTTTTAAAAAAAAGGGGTTTTTTAAAAAACCCCCCCCTTTTTTTTTTTTTAATCGAGGTGTACTTAAAAACAGGTTCTAAAGTAAAACACTTATTGAATAAGCCAAATAAAACAGCATACCGTTTCAAAAAACTGGTTATGTATGTAATTTTAAATATTGTTACGAATTTTGTGTAAATAATCTGTGGATGTTTATTGCATTTATATTACTCTATGTTATATTTATTTTATGCTAAAATTGTAATATTCATAAGCAATGCCGTTCCTTACGCTATAGTGGAGATTCAATGAGAACTTGGAGAAATCTTGGTGATAGAGCTAAGTTGGCATCGTATTTAACGACAAGGTTGATCGCCAATTTGGCGACTTTGGCCATTGTGGTCATTGGCGACCATGTTGGGGAGTTGGGGACTCTCTGGATTCTTCTAGAAAGTAATGGATCTATGAAAGTAATTTCACGCACTATGATGCGTGCGGATTTTTCTGGAAGTTTCTACCGGATATATAAATAGAGCAGTGCCAGCCGCAACCAGTCAGTCTTATTTCAACCAGCGAATAGTGAGCATTGTTTTGACTAGTGATTAGCTCGGCTGTGCTCGTGAATAATCTTTTACATACGTGTATTTATAAACACTGATAATTGTGTTTGATTGCTGTTGAAGGTGTGAAGACCTTCGGAGATTTACTCTTTCAATATTGCTGCTGGATCCTGTTTTTAAAGGATTGGATTTTTGATAATAAATTGGATTTTAATAATAATTGGATTTTGATAATAAATAACAATTGAAGAACTGTTTATTTTCTTTGTGATTGTTTTGCATAAAATTCTCGAACCCGGATCTACGAAACAATATTTTTCTACTCGTGAAAAATGTACAAAGGCACGCAAATTGTCTTTTCTGTGTTGGAACTACATTTATGTAAATATTTTAGACATTCTATGGATTATCTAATATCAGTTGTTTAATTTCTATACCGTGTGTGTGGCTGTTTTTAAAGTTTAATTATAATTGCGTTTGTGTGTATAATCACCTCCATACTCATATTGTGAACTTGTTCTATATTTTTGTACTTTTATTCGATATTTTTTGTTGCATGTATTTAGTAGTAATTTATTCTATTTTACATGAAAATTGAAAAATAAATGTTTGAACTAAATAGAAAAATTGTTTTAAAAATATAATCAGAGAAATATTGTGTTTAAAAGCTTTCAGTTTACCGATATATGTAAACTGCATATAAAAAATGTTTCGTTATCATTTCAATTCTTTCTAAGAAAACTTTCAAGCCTTGAAAATTCATATATTCTCATTATAACTTAAATTTGAATACTAAAGAATACAAAATCCTGGTAATGTTCTAAAGTACTTTTGGGATATAAAATGTTTTTTTTATTTTTATACTATATATTGGATACTAGTATAGTATATAATTATGCTGCATTCAATTATGTACTTTTTCAATATAGTAAACTGGTTTAATTCCATTTTATACGTATCGATATATTCTATGGGGGGAAGGAATCCATCTGGAAAATACTGAGGCCTTTTATCTTATTGAAAAAAATATATAGGACAAGAACGGTTCAGAACTCTAGTCTAAATAATCAATAACACGAAAGACAAAGAAAAAGTTTTCCTGTGAAAGGCAAACATTTAAAATAAAAATCCAAGACTTACTTCACAAGAAAGTACTTTTGGCACTCTATTCTCAACACGAAAGTTGAATTCAGAAACTCACATTCCTAGGAAAGAAAAAGAAAAATATTTAGATTTAGACTGGTGAAAGTTTATTTCCGCTCTATATATCAATCGCTGGTATTGAAATAGTTGATAGCGGATCTTGAATTCCTGGAGGAATGTTTGCTCAAGTCATCGAAGGGCCGCTTCCTTTCCAGTTTCAAAAAATATCTAGAAGTGTACCTCTCCTTCTATATTACTTTTCACTGTATTGAAAATTCTAGGAGTTTTAAAAAATTTTGTTTTTATTTCACAAAACACAAGAGTTATTCCGCACGTATACAGTTCTAAAAACAGTTTCAGATGCTAGAAATTCCACTTAAGGTATCCGACTACGTTCGGAACCGTGATTTTAA
>BMAV01014908.1:5142-38660 GCA_019973955.1 Trichonephila inaurata madagascariensis
GTCTTCCAGCTGTATCTGCCTTGTGGAACGCTTTCCAAACTCGTGGTACAACATGTTTGTTAATTCAAAACTCTTTCGCAAAACTCCCCGATCTACGTCCCTACAAGCTTGCCGGTTATTCAACTACATGTAAAGGCGCTTGATATTTTCTAATAGCCATAATTGCACATGCGATTTCATCTTCACTCGCAACGAATGTTTCGAAGAACGAATTTTTGGAAAAGAAATCACCATTTATGGAAAGGGAAAAGATTAACCCTAATAATTTAGAATAGCTAAATATTTGCCTCAAGCATTATTTACAGCGGGAATGGGCATTAAGTCGATAGATATCGACTAGTGGTTCGCCAAGACATTTTGGGGCGACCGCCTGAAGATTAGCAGTTAATAATCATACACCAAAATATTCAAGATAGGTGGACAGTATGCACACTAAGTCTTCTACTGACTATAACTACAAGAACTAACTTTAAATATTAATGTTTTATTTTTTTTTTATGTATTTTGAATAGTTGATAATAAATGCACCAATTGAATGCCTAAGGGAAAAAAGACTGGTTAATCAGAAACCTGAATAAACCTGATTTTGGCAAACAAGTCTTTTTGTTGAATAAGGACTGGTCTTACGAGATTCGACACCCAAGAGGGGTTACGGGAGCGTAAAAAATAAATAGTCTAGTTTTAGAAATTCAAGCCCTTTTTAAATTAAGCTAGAGCTATAAGAATGTTCTTTAATGCATATTAAAATTATTGGTAAGACTTGTATGTCAATAACTTAAAAACAGTATATACACGGTGATTTTAATTAAAGTTAAAGTTTCAAAACGCTATAAAAAAGAGCCACTGATAAGATTGACATCAAATTTGAGCGGAATATTATTGAAGAAAGTGAAAAGAATATGACATAAGAAAAAAAAGTAATTCCAAATTTTAGCAACAGATGACGCTGTAAGCATCATAATTTAAAAGGGTTCGATTAGAAATGAGAGTGAATCGTAAAACAACAGCTAAGGAGTAAGTTACACGTTAAACCAAGTGTGCATGTCTGTTCAGGTGTGATGTTGTTAGTTACGTAAGCCCACCCAGCAAAGCAAGGTCATATTATATCGAATAAGAAAAAATCAGTTTTTAACTGTCCCGAGGCCAAAAACCGCATAAAAAGCGTCTTTCACAAATCGGCTTTTAAATTTCGCGAGACTGGCTCAAAACATGTTCAATACACTGTCCACCCTTGTCTGTAAGAAGTTTCAATTGAGAACCAGCATGTTCCACAACTGATCAAATGTGTCTCCAAGGTCACATTCAGAATGTGTTGCGCAATGCGTGACTTCAATTCAGCTAAGTGTGCAATCGGAGCACTGAACACAACATTTTTCAGATATCCCCCCATTCAGAAGTCACGCGAATTAAGATCAGGTGTCGGAGCTGCCAGGCTGTAAGGAAATGGTGGCTGATAACTCTAGCATTTCCAAAATGTCCCTTCAGCAGCTGCTTCACTGGATTTACAATGTGCGGAGGAGCACCATTGTGACGGCTTCATCCGCAATCTTCTTACTGACAATCTTCTCTAGGGGAATTTTTGATCCTTAAAAATTATTTTATTAGAAAGCTTCCTCCAAAGAGGAAAATGTGAACATGCAAATTAAGACTAATATATAAAGTCTAGGCTTCCAGGTTAGAAGGAAAGAGATAGGGTAGGCTGCTAGCGGAGCAGTGATTAATCAGATTTTAAGTGTGACGCAAATATTTTGTAATTGATAGTTGTAATAATTAAGGTGACGATCTGTCACTTAAGCTTTAATCTAGATTAGATAGCTAGGAAGTCCTAGTAAGTGTTACAAGTAATTAATGATCTTTCTATAACTCTCGTACCTCTGTCACCTGTTGCGTACCATTAATTGTCTTCATATTTATTAATTGGTTGCATCTTTTAACTTTGTTTGATCGAACTTATGTTGAATTTTGGGCTGTAAATAAATTGAGTGATTTTGAATATGACTAGTCCTCCTTTCATTTCTCCGACACCTTTAGGCACGGAGGTAAGATCCTTACACCATCTTGCATAAAAATTACTCCATCCACACAACCACGCTGTTGAAGATCTAGAATGACGTGGTTGCACAAAAGACACTTATAGCGCTGAACAGTGACAGTAAGGTAACAAAACCAAAAGCTCCCGTCTTCTCGAAAAAGTATGGCCCTATGATAAATAATGCCGTAAACCCACACCACACAGTGACCTTTGCAGGATGAAGAGGTACTGATTGAGTTGCGAGTGGATTCTTTGTTGTGTGTGTGAACCTATTCTGCAATTTTGTGTATTTACTTATCCTGTCAGTTGGAAATGGGCTTCGGTTGACCACAAAATTTTCCACGGCCATTCATTGTTCACTTCCATGTGAGCAAAAGTTCTAAAGCAAAAGACTTTCTTGCTGGCAGGTCAGAAGAAAGCAACTCCTGCACATGGATAGTTTTCTATGGATAGCAATGCCGGATGTTCCGTAGAGTTTTATGCACCGTACTCACAGGCCTGTCCAGTGTTGGGGCAATTCCCCGAGCATTGCACCGTTGCAAACCACCGCTCGACTTCTGCTGCACTGCCGTGGCCACTTCTTCAACTTTCGTCGAATTAATTCTTTTCCTTCCTCTACCAGATTGCACATGAAAATAACCTGTATCTTCGAATTTTTAAGTGGCCTCAGTAGCCTAGTAATCAAGGTAATGGACTCGTGGCCTGCGTGTCATGAATTCATGCCTTGTAACGCTGAAGACTCGAAGTGTAGGGGAGCGATGAAAGTTAAATATGCCGAGAGCTCAAACGTCCCCCCGTTGGTGTGGTGTGGTTGTTAGGAGAGGGTGGTGGCAGTTCAGGTGTTTTCGTCACTTGACCATGATTCAAAAGTACGAGGTCCGTCGCCAAAAGCCCTCGAGTAGCTCAGTGCGACGTTAATATTCACTCACTCATTTCAAATTTTTGAATCATTTTCTCCAGACCCTGGGAAGTCAACGGACCAACGCCTTTTTTCATACCCTTAAGTGTCCGGCACTATAGCAGAACTATTGGTGCACAGTCACACATTATTCTTGTAAAAAAATATTTACAAGCAGAGCGCGGTCCTTCAATGGGACATTCATGGCGAAATTCTCAGACGCGAAATGAGGAAAAGACGTGTACCCGGCGTTTTTATAACAATTGAAATTAGTGTGGACCACATGACGGGTATTTCATTTACATATTCTGACACTTACGGTGCCATCTGTTGATAACATTTGAAACTATTTTTTTTTTTTTCTTTTTTATGCCATGCGCTTTCCTCCTTCAATAATATTCCGTTCAAATTTGACGTCATTCTGATCAGTGGTTCTCTTTTTATAGCGTATTGAAACTTCAACTTTAATTATAATCAAAGTGTATATTCATACTTAACACGTTTGATGACGGCATATCTCCATTTAGCTGAAAAATCGCATGAAGAATTTCAAAAAAAAATCTAAAACGAATTTCGAAAAAAATTTTTCAAGGTTAATAGCATAATGATTTACAGCTTCTGCGTGCAAAGTTTCACACTTTTGGGTTACTTAATAGGCCGCGGAATAGCTGAAACACATAAACTCTTTCTTTTATTAGTATAGATTAGCTGAAAAATCGCATAAAAATTTAATTTTAAAAAATTTAAAGTGAATTTCGAAAAAACTCTTTAAGGCTAATATCATAATGAACTACAGCTTCTATGTGCCAAGTTTCAGACATCTGGGTTGCTTAATTTGGCCGGAATAGCTGAAACACACAAACTCTTTCTTTTATTAGTATAGACAAACGAATTTCTGTAACTTATACAATAATTTCTTTTTATAGAATTTCATTTGTTGCATATGTGTATCCTGTTATTTATCGTGCCCGATATAACAGCCCTCTAACGATAGTCTATGCTTCT
The DNA here is from genome assembly GCA_019973955.1 of Trichonephila inaurata madagascariensis. Classification (NCBI taxonomy): domain Eukaryota; kingdom Metazoa; phylum Arthropoda; class Arachnida; order Araneae; family Nephilidae; genus Trichonephila; species Trichonephila inaurata. The sequence continues at coordinate 9,078 of BMAV01014908.1, forward strand.
CGTCATTTTGAAATACGATCGGATGAAGGCAGTATGCATCATTCTCCACATCAAACACGAAGTCAGTGGGAGTAATTTATGCGATGTACATCAACTCATATATAATGAATATTTTAAAGCATCAGGATTCGAACATGTAGGTTACATCAAACATTATCGCCCATCCGGTATTGTGGTTAGCGACGCTGACTGCTGTGCCGTTGGGCCTGGGTTTAAATCCTCGGAGATGTTTGTAAATGTATAGTGCCTTCGCGGCATGGGGGTACTTTAAATAGTCGTCGAGCCGCAAATCCTCTCACGAGGTTGGTGGAAGGAGAAAAGAGGTTGGAGGATCCTGACCACCCCCAGGGTATTCTCCCTCAAAATTAGGGTGAAACCGAGTTAAATCGTTCTGTCGGCCGTATGGTACTCAAAGCAACAGCTAACGACAGGCATCACTTAGCCGTTTAGCATAATGAATTACGTGGGCTTTGATCTGGCCTTTGCCGATCACAGGTGGCATTAGTAACAACATCAAACATCATTGACCACGAACTCATACATGAACACTAGGCTGCCATGATTGCAGGAAATCAAATTAGGAATTTGTGTACTAAAGACTATCTTTCTTTTTTGATAGATAGTGTTATTTAAGTCATCCTCGGATGGACAGTCTAACCCAGGGGTACTCAACCTTTTTATCTGTTGGGCCGCATACATATGTCAACTATTTCACGCGGGCCGCATACATATGTTAGTTTTTTCACGCAGGCCGCAACATGAAGATAAATGGAGGAGGGGGAGAGAGAAATGCTTTAAGGCCAAGATAACATTGGAAATTTAAAATGTGGAAAATTGATCAAAATATTATGGCTCTTGTTTTGCATTCTATAGCTATTATTTGTTTTATATTTTTTTAATGTTTGTTGCTAACACTAAATTAGAAGCATTTAATAAACACTCCTTCACAATTTTTGCACCAGTAAACGATTTCATATGATTACCAATAATATAACAAACTTCATAGGATGTCTTTGTTACCCTTGTGATATTACCACTGACAAAACACCTTTTTGATGTTGCAAAGATTATTCAAGAAAGCCTCTTTATCACCTCTTGAAAGAGATATTCGAGGCAAAGTGTCATTGAATGATTCCTGTTTATTGGCATTTTTTAAATACAGCACTTTCGTGGCAAATCAAACAAATATTGATCCATGTTTGCTTTTCACTACAAAATAATCAACCTCCCAATCGTCTTCAAACGATTTATTTTTTTCGAATATTTTTCGCTTGCAAGATATGAAAGATAGTTAAAAATTAGTTCCACCCATAAAATTGTCGCTACTCCATTGTTGTCTGTTATTAATAACCGTAGCCGTTCCAAATAGGAAAAGAATATCAATTCGTACCCGTACGACACCGACAGCAAAAAACAAAATTGATATATTTGATTTCTTGACAAAGAATTTCCCACCAAATTTTTAATACAATGTTCTTAAATAATAAATTTCTCACTCCAATGAGCCATGACCGGGTCACTCAAAAAGACTCGGTGGGCCGCAGGTTGAGTATCGCTGATCTAACCGAAACCAATACCAGAATTTCCGCGCGATGGACTTCAACTTTGTAATTCCACTTCAAAGGAGAAATGAAATTCATAGTCAATAGTTAGTATTTTCCGTTTTTATCAACTGCTCTATTTACAGTGGCGCACACAAAGGAAGGGGGAGGCTTCAAACCAACACATTTTTCCATTTTTACCATAGAGATTGCTCCACATGCCTTCACCTACATATGTTTAAGAATCTACCCCCTCCCCCATAAGAGAGGTCTGTGTATGCCACCTTCTAATGTAATTAAATATGTATATTAAATAAAACTATTGCTCATACAAATTGTTTTAAAAAATTTAATGTTTCTTAAAGCAAATATTTCCAGCTTTTTTTCAGTTATCGCAGTTTTACAAAATTAAATTTCCATTTCCGAAAAGCAACTTTAAAAATGCATGATGACAATGACAATCCTATCATTATCAGACCAATAAACACAATTTGCTCAAATGATGAAATAAAAATAATTCTCAAATCCCATTATACAATACTTATTATATAGCGTAACCTTTTTGGAACGCAGAATAAGCTCCCTTATATTACAAACACACAAATAATACGTTTTTCAAATTTTATGTATACTTTTTCAACTCATATATTTAATTATAAGTATGTTTGTAAGGTTTTTCGAGAACGCTCATTTCACTTTTTTGATAATAGAAATCAAAATAAAAATCAGCTAGGATATAATTTTTAAAAAATAGTATAGGTACTTAAGAAACATTTATGTTTAGTGTACATCTCTATTAAACTGAAAAAAAGCTTTTTCCTTTATACCTGTATTTCTTAACATGCGAATGAGTAAATGAGTGAATATTAACGTCGCTCTGTTCAGCTACACTAGGGCTTTTGGCGACGGACCTCGTAATTTTGAACCATGGTCAAGTGACGTGGACGACACCTGAGCTGGCACCCCTTCTCCTAACTACCACACCACACCAACGGGAGGACGTTACAGCATGATAGCAGTGAGTTATCAGAGCTTCGTGAGGATGCCTTTATTCATTCTTACAGCTTCATATCGATATTTTATTGAGCTGAAAATAGTTTTAAGCTCTCTATTCGTTTTTGCATGATTTCAGGAAACAATTATATCCTCAATTAGTTCCTTTTCATTTCATGGGTACCTCATTCGCACAAGAGTTTTCAAACAATGCCACAAGTTTTCGATAGGATCGAGATCAGGACAGTGTTTCGCCTACACTGCTGGTCTTTAGTGGTACTGAACTCGAGTTCGTGACAAGGCCAGCCACGATCCGATACCTTGACCACTCTGCTACCGTGGACACATGAAGTTTTCAAAATGCTCATACATAATTTACTGCTACTCGTCGCGTAATCCAAAACGTACATCTTCCTATGTTGAATTAGTTCAAGATCGCTCTCGACACTTGGAGATACAATTTCAAGATTTACTTTTTGGCACCCTAAAGTCAGTGATAAGTTTTCGAGACAGCGGTCTTAAAGTACATACATGTACACTGATAGAAAACATTGCAGTGGGGCGAACGCCATTAAAATTCATACACCGCATAAAAAAAAAATTGCACAAAACAAAGTGCATAAAAATGGACCATATAAAAAGAATTTTTACTGTACTCTTCTGACGCCAGTGCATTAAGTCAGCTGGTCATTGCATTCTCCAACTCTTCTTTATTCCTTACTTTCACTATTATAACACTACTTCTTTTCCTATTAGAAACTCTTTAAACGCGGGAAAAGGATAGTAGTCCCGTTTGGAACAAGGTCCGGACTAGGGTTTCTTTCCCGGGTTCCCGAGAAATCTTATAATTTCCATACTTTTTGTATTTCCGGGAATTATACTTCGTTCCTGGGAATGACACGGGTCTTCAATTATCTATGAGGTAGCTATTTTTGAATTGATTATGGAATTCTACCTCAGATATAAATTTTAGCTGATCGTATTGTGGTGATTTGCAATTGTTCACCTCGAACTTCCTGAACGGAGGAATGTTCGTTACTCCAACAGTGGGATAGAGTGTAATAAGAGAATAAGAGCCCCTTCCTACCCCGTAGGGTTGGTGAGAATTTTTCACCTATCCGAGGAAAACTATTTGCTCTGAACAGTTTCTGCCTTTCTATCGAGCTTCTTTAACTAAGAGTATTTAGTTTTAGTATAGTTTTAGGAATCACTTTTTATAGCCTACAGCGTGACCAATCTGGTTAAAGTTCCGAGATCTTGGTTTATATAGATAACATAAGTACTAATACTTAAAACTTATTTATTTCATTTGTTTTTTAAAAGTTTTTCGGTTACTTGTCTTTATTATGAGCTATTTCATTGAATCAGCAATTTGAAAAAAGGAATGAACTCCGAAACAGATTAGGGAAGTATATTTTTAAGCAATCGAGCAACTTTTCTTATTTATTATTTTTCTTAACCAAACTTTCATGTGAGATTCTTACATCAATATTTATTCATATTTATGTAAAAATAATATAACAATTCCAGAAGCAAGAAATGAGTTATACAAACAAAATCTCTTAGATACAATAATTAATATTTTTAACGTACGCAACTTATTGATATTTCAGCAGCAAATACACATTTTCAAGTATTTATTAATATTTATCTCTTAGGGGTAATATTAGAGAAATTATTGATTCAACTTCGACTTCGAACGCAAGTGAATCAGTAAAGGAACATTAATTTTATTAATTAATATTCCTATTTTAGTAAATAATAACATTTTTTACCGTGTCGCTAACAATTTTTGCTTTTATGAATAGTATTACTTTGGGATATATATGAGTGAGTATTAATTGTGGGATTTGTATGCATCCTTATATTATATAATTATTATTGATTTTATTTAAAAATAACTTGTTTATAAATTTTTTTGAAATTTCGATGTATTTTATGGAACGACAATTACATTCCCGGGAATTGAAAAAAACCGGGAAATTAGAAACCCTAGTCCGGACCTATGGGTTGGATGACGATGAAAAATTTCCCCATCCAAACTGATTCAGCAATTTTTGCGTTGTAGTAGCAACGTGAAAAAGCAATGTCGTGATACCTCCTCTTTGTAAGTTCGCTTTTCTGCTTAGCCACACTAGGCATGTGCCTAGAGATCAAAAGATTTGCTGGCACAAAAAATAAAAAAAAGGAGGCCGGAAAAAGAGAAAAAAATTAAAATTACAGCAATTGGAACACTGCCTAGCGAATCATGTATGCGTTGTGTTTGTATATGTATGTGCGCGGAACTATGGAAGACATCTGCTGGGGAAAATCAAAAACTTAACAGTTTGATGTTGCTATGCACTGAAAATGTATCACAATGTAAATTGATTACAATGACATCATTAACGATTTTGCAATAATCAAAGCTTGAAGAATATCTTTATTGTACAAATACAATGACAGTGACTCAACAAACAATCAGGTTGTCTAAAAGTAATAGGTAATAAGGCGATAAGTGGTGATAGTTAATAGGTTAATAGCAGTTCATACTATAATATATACTCCATACTATAATTTCAAACGATTTCATAAATTTATCGTACTAATTCACAAAAGGGTAGGTGGTCTGTGATGTCGTAAGGTAAGAAATGAGCAATAGTGACTAAACCATGCCACTATCCTTTCCTGACGATGACGGTTGCCAGGCCGGTCTCATAGTTGATGAATAATGGGAAGACTCTCCAAAGATCAAAAACAAAGGAAAAAAAGTAAGAGAGTGAAGGGAAAATCTCTCTCAAGCCAAAACTGGCAAGGTAAAAACAAAAGAATGGGGCACTCTGGAAATAGTGAGGGGGCGTAAAAATTTGATGTGCCTAGGGAGCCAGGGAGGTTAAAAACGTCCCTGGTTGAAGAGTTCTCAAATATTTCTTAGTAATTATTTTGCAATTTTTTCTACGGATAGAGAACAAAGTTTACGGAACACACAACAATAGTTTCGATCATTTCAGACCATACAAATTAAAACTCTCCATTTCAATTTTTCAGCTGTTTTTTGTGACGTCTGCCTCAAGAAATGAAGAACATGTTAATCTTTTTTTTTTATTACTAAATACTGTTTTTAATTTTTAAATAAAAGTCAGTAAAGGAGATATTGTAGGATTTTTTTTAAGATGTAATAATTCAGGGATGCAGCAATCATAAATTATACAAACAAGAGAGAATGTCTTTAAATTATAAACTTATTACTATAAAAATTGGTAAAATGTAGTTGAAGAATATCTTCGTAATCTTTCGCAAATATTCCTTTTAATGAATGTAAATTAATTTAAATGTAATATTTGTTTGAAAATGCAATAAAAAATGTGCATTGGTTATTTGCTTTACGCATAACATAATTTGGGTGCAATTAAAATTAGTTTTGATCGTACGTCATTGAACTCTGTTGTGACTAATTCAAGATGGCGGCTGTCAGTGGTGGTTTCGAGGGGCAGTCTGTGTCCGAAACTGTATTGCTTATAAAAGTGTTACCATAGTACTTAATAAATGGAATGGACGAAGAGCACAAAGAACTGTTAAAATTTCACAGAACTCGTTTTTTGCAATGCGTTGACATTGATCGTTTAATACCATTGCTGCAAACCAATGGAGTGTTAACTAATGATGACGTGACCGATCTAAAAAAATATAACAGTTCTGAAGCCAAGGCAGAAAAACTTCTGGATTTACTGCCTTCTAAAGGCTCTCAGGCTTTTCAGGCCTTTTGCTTAGCTCTTGAAAATACATACCCACATTTACTTACAGTTATGTTCTTGAGTGGTAACAAAAAAATGAGTGGTAAGTAGGAATGAGTCCATTCGTGGTTTTGTTTACAAACTTTATATTGCTTGTATTCCAGGTGAATATCAAGTAATAAATATATCAGTGGTGTAATAAAGTAATATTGAAAGCAAAAAAAATTGATTACATTTCCATCGATCTAAAAGGCTATAAATGTAATCAAGAATATTCAATTGCAAGTAGTAATTGTTCTCTTTACAAATCAGTTAGCTACTTATAGGAGTGCTGATATGTTTTGATATGTATTAAGTAAATTGTTAGAATGTCTTTATCAGAATATTTAGAATATTTATAATGATTCTGGCTCTGACATTAATGTTACATTCTCAAAACCAGAATTTTATATCTAAAACAAATTATGACCAGTTTTTTTTTTTTTTTTTAAATTTATTATTAAAAAATAGATTACATTATATTAAAATGGGAAACATTAATAAAAACAAAAGGGAGATGCATTGTGTAATATTTAAAATTGTTTTGTATTTTATCTCATTATATTTACAAAAATTATTTTGATTCACACTAATTAAATATGTGACATTTGTATTTGGGTTTGTCTTATCTTGAGTTTATTTTGACTCTTCACAGAAATGTTAAATAGTTTTTTATTTTATAAACGTAATTTACTTATGTTTGTGAAGGATGTATTTCACAATTGTTTATATACTAGAAATTATATTATACTTTGTGTAGAATGTTGTACTTATTGTATATTGTGCCAAAAATAATTCATCTTATTTGAAAATCAAATTAAATTAATACTGAATGTATATTGTATATTGTGCCAAAATTAATTCATCTTACCTACATGAAAATCAAGTTACATTATTACTGAATGTCTATGCATTAGCAAACACAGGAACAACTCTAACCATGTTTAGAGAAATTGAAGTCTATTGATTTCATAAAAAAGCATAAATTTTGAGAGGCAATTTGATTTTATTTTTAAGTTTTGCAGCTGTATTAATTTGGATATACATACATAAAATTATTTCAAATATTATACAGAAGAGTATGAGGCTCATTTTTATTCTATTCATGCAGCATACATCACTCAACTTTCATCCTGTGTAAACAAATTTTATTCTTGCTAATTTAAGAGTTAATATTTTAAATTCAATCTTTAATTATCCTGTATCTGTATCTCATACACTTTTCCTTTTGCACCAAGTCATAAAGCCAAGTATACATGTCAACTAGACTTTAGAGAATAACTAAAAGAAAAAACACCCAACAAAATTTTTAAAAAGGAATTTCATTGTTATAATTGAATAATCTCTAAGAGGTAATGAATTGTTCAAACTCTTTAAGTTCACACTATGCATTTTTAAAAAACATAAAATACAAATTTTAAACATCTGTTTTAAAGTAATAAATGGCTGTCATGATCAAAGACTGTTGCCTATTCATAAACATTCCGCAATTCAATTTATCAGGATTACTGAAATAAACAGTTTTCTGAATAAAATCAGTACTATCAAATTTGGAAGACATGCTATATTTGACCACTCTCTTTACAGTTTTATGTTTAAGTTTCAGATACTTGTATATTGACATCACCACAGCCAAATTTATACCAAATGAATTGCACCATTTTCTGTCAAAATCTGACCTTTTGTTTCTTTTTTAAATAAGGCGTGTATGAATCTTTTTGTATCAATATTATGGCACGATTCACATAGCACAAGTTTTGCTGCGGTGTTGCCAATTATTGCAGTACTTGCGTATTATTGCAACAATCGCCAACTCTATTAATAACTCGCCAAGTGCAATTTCCAGTGTCTCGATTGAGCTGAATTGGCAACCATGTGCTTAGTTTCATATAATGTTGCCAATAGGTTGCGATAATACGTAAATACCTAAGTATCTCTTCAGCTATGTTGCTAAGGGATCATAGTCACAAACTTGTGGCAGGCATAATTTTGGATTAGTTATGGGTTTAAGTTCTGGTGTTACTGAAGGTGCATGTTAAATCTGTTGAAGCTCAGAAGTCTTTATTTTGACTTGGTATTAAATTTTAAAGATTGTCGTGCCAGCTCACATATCCTCATCACATGACTGGAATTTAAAATTATGTCTGCTGCCAATAGCCCTTATACATTGTAGTGTGATCATTTATTGCAGTTTATACTTAAAATTTCATGGTATATAGCAGTCATTTCTTAATTACGCCATTAGGTCTACAATGTCAATATAAAAAAAGATGAATTATAGATGTAGCTGTGATAAAAAATAAATAAGTTTCAAAAAGATTCAATTTTAAAAAACGATAATATTAATAGATAAAATACAAATTCAGCTTTATGTTATAAAATGCAACAGATCTAAAATGTTTTTAAAAATTAATAAAACAGTTATAATCTTAGAATGTTATCAGTTGTGTAGTTGTTGTTTTTTTACCTGATAGTATAAAACATTAAAAATGCTTTTAAAAATCTTACCCATATTAAGAACATTTCTGATTCACTACAATTTATCTCTTATATTTATACATAAGAAATTTTATACTTTGAAAGCATTCTTTTATGTTTAAGATACAAAACTATAAATTATAATCGTATGTACAGTTGAACATAGTTTATAGTTGTGTTTAAATTTTGTAGAAATAATTTTTAAAAAAAAATTAAAACTGAATTTTTTAAAAATTGAACCGAGACATTGAATTTATTTATTGCTTTTCCACAATAAATACCCTATTGGTAAAATTTTTATGTATGCAATTAATCTGTAATTTTTTTACATATTGATCTGACGTTCATGTGACATTTATATTGGTAAAATTAAATTTAATTTTAAAGTGTTTTTGGTATATTAATTTAAATTGAAAAATTTCTAAGCTTTTTTGTATAATATTTATGTTTTAAAAAGTGAAACTTATATGAACTACTTCTCACCAATGGCATTTGATTTATCTTAAAAATGATTTAAAATTAATCATTTTTATGAAAGGAAAAAAATATTAAAACTCAAATTTATATTTTAATTTCAAAAACATTTTTTGAAACTGTTACTGGATGAGTGGAATGTACCAGTTTAAAGAGAAATTATTTTTCTATTACTTTAAAAAGACTAATTTTGTATCAATTAAATTACTCAATAACCTACTTTAAGAAATTGCTATTGATCTGTGAAAAACTTAAAGCATCAATGGAGATTTAGGTCACAGTTCCCAGTGCAACTTGTTGCCTTGGCAGTTTTTTTATTTGAAAAATTTATTTGAATTTGATGGCAAGGCATTTTGTATGTCGTCTGAAGAAAATAAATTAATGTAAGGCATAGCAATACAATTGGCATCTTGTATAATTTGTAACGTAAAAGGCTCATTATGCTTAGAAACAATTGCATTTTGAAAGCATTAAAATTTAATTATTTGACTTTCAATGTATTTTTAAGTTTTCACCTCTTTCTGTTTCCTGTTTTTCTTTTTTAGAACTTTTAAAATAACTCAAAATGGTAGTTAAAATACTTTAAAATGTATTTGAATCGATATTTTTTGTTGCATTTAGTATTTTGGGATGTTTATGTAAAAATAATCATTACATCAAGTATTTCTAAATTTTAATAACCTTCTATGACATTTATTTTTGTTGCTTGGGTTCAAAATTATGTATAGATTTTAAATTGAATATAGGAATTTAAATATTAAACATTTCATTATTGAAGTAATTTCTACCATTTGGTTATTTTTCAAATATTTTAATTAGCATTGTATTAGTTAAAAATAGTTATATTTATAAAGGCTCCCTTTTTTAAAAAAAACAAAATATGATTTGTAGAGGTCTATAGCTACTGCAAAAGATATAAAAAATTACAAAATGTTTAAATTTAAATATTATTAAAATAATGAATATAATAATGTTTAAGAGTTAAATATTATTACTCAAATGGGTACTTGCATATTATCGCAACAATCGCCAACTCCATTAATAACTCATCAAGCTGGCAACTGCGATTTCCTATGTGTCGTATGCACTGAATTGGCAACCAGGTGCTTTGTTTTGTATAATGTCGCCAATAGGTTGCAAAAATATGCAAGTTCTCTCAAATATTTTAGAGTTGGATGTTATTAAAAAGTACTACATGTAATATATTTTTACTTACTAGTATTTGACTTCATGGACACTTTGATTGCAGGAATGAATGATGATATTTTAAGAAACAGCCCATCATCTGCACCACAGTCTTTGTGCACTCATCAAGATGTTGATCTCTCTCAAAACATTTTGAAATCTGATCTCCATGTTGTGAACAGTGATAGAGATGGATGGCGCCGTTCTCATTCAAAGGTTATTAAAAGCTTAAATGATTAATTTTATGCATTCTAATTTATATTTATGTGCAATAAATTTATTCATAGATGTAAAGGAAGTTAGTTTTTTAAAGCTTTAAATTATTTGAAAATTTGATATTTTGGAAAGTGTGAACATTATAGTAAGCAATTTAATGCAGATAGCATACATTAAAAATAATTAGCTCACTTAATAATTGGATCATTTTGGTCCTCATTAAATATTACTTAGCATAACAGAGATGACTGAAAATGTTATTTTTGTTCTTTTTATTATTTGACATGTTTATCTTGTCTGCTTTTGAATGAAGTATTGGTCTATGCTTAAATTGAATTAATTTAAAAAAATTAAGTTGTTTTTAACTCTATAAATTGTGTGCATGATGCACTACTGAGTATATTGATTTTTCAAATATTGTGTTTTGTTACTTTTATGATACAATTGAAATTTTATTACAAGGTGCTTTTTTCCATTAATGTTATAATATTCATCACTAAGAGTAAGAAATAAGATTAGTTCAAAAATATTATTAGTAAAATAATTGTTTTAAGAATGTAAATAAATAAAAAAAATACTAAGACAGAATTTAATCCAAAGAAAAGGTATAAAATTACAAATATCTCTCATTATTGCTGAATTCTGACTGATTTCATTTTTGAATCTTCATCCCTGGAATATTTGACACTACATGAATTCTACAATAGGTCTCTCAAGTGACAGCAAGTAGAAACGTATTGGAATTTTATTGTGCCATTTGAGTTTTAGAGAGTATTATTATTATATTAGAGTTATATGAATTTATAACTGTTAATGACAATGAAAGTTCATAGCTAGCATTTTTCAATACTGCTGTTTTGTGTGCTTTCTAACAATCTGGAAAAATATTGCCTTCCATGGTATTTTCCTGAATCACAGTCATCGAGATCTTAGCATAGTGATTGAGGATACTAACCAGAAAACATTCTTTAAGTTTCACAGCATAAACCTCCCAATACTTACTGAAGTAGAACACATAATATATTTTTTCCTTATACATTACGCTGGTCAGTCTATTCTTACAAAAAATGCCTCAAAATATATGTAAATCAAAAGAACAAAGTCATGAGTCATGATATTTGGTGCAGTTGGCAACCTTCTTTGACAAGTATTTATTTTTTACTGTCTTTTCTTTATTAAAAAAGTATGCATTTCATGAACACATTATTTTTTTGCAGAGAATGTCTGTATATTGTGAATATTTATAATAAAATCAATTGTATATTTCTATTGGTCATTAATAAATGAAAACAATTAGAATTTTATTAAAATATATGATTTTATCTTAATGTTAAGTTTTGTTTCGTAGGGTGATAGAGATAACTCATATCGAAGACTTACTACAAGTGGTGATAGTATGATTTCTTCATTAAGTACATTGAGTAAAAATCATGGTAAGTAGCTAAATATTATTACAATGAATATAATTATGTATAATTTTTCTTATTCTGTTTGTCTGATTTCAAATTAATTGTATTATTTTTGAGTGATTCTTTTTTTAATTATTATTTCTTTGTTTTTATACTCATAACAAGATTATTCTTGTAAAAAGTTAGTTTATAGCATTCATTCAATAATAAATTGTATGATGATTTAAAAGAAATTATGTCCTGTCGTTGGTTTTCTTTAAATACTTTTACAATTTTATGTGGTACTGTTTTAAATCTTATTTTTTTACTTATTTTCTCGAAAAATTCAAATTTATCTGAATAAGTGTATATATTTTTACAGGTGTGAGTACTAGTGATCATTCACTAAACTCAAATCGAGAATATGACTCCGTACATCAGACAAATGATTCTCATCATCGATATACAACCAACGATTTTTTACACAAGCAAGAATCATCTCTTCTAGATTCTGATTTTTATCATGTTAAACCAAAGGTAAAAAAATAAAGTTGTTTCCCTTTAAAGTTTTTAAATCATGATCATTTAAGAAAAATGTTTTATGTGAATCTGTTAAATTTTAATTTAACTAATTATTTTGACATTTTTTTCAGTCCACAATTTTAAAATTGGATGATCAAAGACATGAAACCATTATCTTAAAAAAGCAATACAATGAATTGTTGGCAGACAAACATCGTTTGGAACAAGAAATTGAAAGATTAAAAAGGTTTAGAGAGGAAGATCGCAAGGAAGTTAATGAATTGCAAAGACAACAAGTAATTTACATGTACCTTATTTTTCTTATGTGGGGGAAAATGGCCATATCTTATATATAAATAATACAGCCCAATATTATCTCTTATCAATTTAATGTATATTTTAAAAAGTATTTAATTCACTATACAACCATATCACATCTTTTTATTATTGTTTTCTTTTTATATTGAAATAACTCTTTCGTTATTGATAGGTATTTAATTTTGGATTCTTTCACGATTATCTATTTCTTTTATTTCATTGATACTTTATATGGGCAATGTTACTAGTTATACTTTTACCTGATATCGTATAACTCTTATCTTAATGAAAAAATTTTGTAAATTAAAATAATATTCAATTTTGTAATTATTTTTGGATGAAAAAAAAGTGTGACATTTTTTAATCCCACAGCTGAAAAGTCAGCCTCTTTTTGTGAATAGGATAATTGCGTTCCTATGCACATGTGCACCCCTAAATATTGCGAGGTTCTGTCATTGCCCCAGCAACCTTTGACACCATGAGAAACTTCTCCCCGCCCACAAACTGAATGCAACTCAAGGATATAGGGGCGACTGCCCCTCTATCCAAAGAGCCTAGAGAGTGAGCAGTGGAAGTCCGTTGAAAATCTTTGCAGAGAATAGAACAGATGTAATCTCCTCCCTCACAAACATCAAATTCTGAACTCTAATGAACTAACCAATCTTTTTATTAAATTCAATGTATGTACTTTAATTAATAGCTGTGACATAAATAAATCAAATTTTTAAATGAATAAATATAACGCTACCATTATTTTTCTCAAGTGTCACACAAGGGATTTCAGAAAGTGTTATTTAAGACATTTATTCTGAATCTTTCTAGATTCATTGTTAGAAGTGTTTGAACTATTGTAAATGGGGTGGAAATATATCAGAAATGAAAGGTTTAAAATGTCATTGAGAAAAACATGTTCATTTTTTTAAATAAAAATAAACAATTTTTTTGTATTGTCATTTCTGTAAGGAATTTAATTAAATATGAAATTTTTTACTTAGAAGTATTTCTGTATTTGGGATATTGACTGTTATTCATATATAATTGAGTTAAGAATAAAAATCACATTGCCATATTATAATGAATTATATTTTACCAAGATCATGTCATGCTGTATTTCATTCATTGATTGAATTGAAAATTATTTAAAAGGAAAGTGTTAATGGTAAAGGCATCTATTTGAGAAGGTATGAGTGAGCAACATCTGCTTGTAGAATAGCTATGAACTACTGTTATAGTATTCCATTTTAGTTTTTTAATGTTGTTTTATATATATATACACTTTTCATTGGTTATTTTTTTAGTCTTAACTGTCTCAAAATTGTCAATTACTTTTTTACTTTGTATATTCCAATATTAAATTATGGTCAGCATTAATCCACTTTCTTTTATTCATTATATTCTATGAATCTGTCGATTAAAAGAAATGGGAAGGTTCAAACAGAAAATTAATAGGGTATTTATCTAATTGTAGTGATAAATTTTTAAAAAAATTGTGTATATTTATGATATATTTTTAATCAATCAATTTAAATAGTTTTATAAAATGGTGAAACGTAAAAGATTTTAAAAAATAGGGATGGGAGGGAGGACAACTGCTTAACAAAATGCTTCTTGTTTTTAAACAGAAATGAAATGTGATGAAAAATGCTCGTTTTTTCCCCATTTTCTGCATTAGGAAAATTCTTTTAACCATTCATTTTTATTAAAGAAAATTTTCAAGTTAATTTTAAATGGCACATCATTATTAAAATGTCTCTCTTATTCAGTTTAAAAATTATTTTAAAAAGAATTATATTTTCCAGAGAATCATTAAGATAATAATTATTCTTAAACTAACATATAAAAGTAATAACTATAAAGTGAGATTGAAAATAAAGTGTACCAGAATAAAAATAATTAAATCCAAGTTTTTGCATCTAGGATCATGGAGTGCTTTGTAAAATATTATGTATAAGTAATTTTACTTTTTTTATTTAAAGGAAATGTTGACTGAGAACGGAGGTGAAGCTGCTCACCAACTGTACTTAACTGTTGTCCGAAAATGTGAAGCTATGAAGGAGGAATATGATAATCTACATAAAAGGTATGCAGATCTAATGGCTTCTCATAGTGCAACAGTATCAAAATTAGAAGTAACTCAAGAAGAGCTGAGTTGTTGGAGGAAGCGTTATGAAGACCTAGCCCATGAACGGAATGCAGCTCTACATGAACGGAATGGTTTGCAACAACAATGTACTGCAGCAATCAGGCAATGGGACAATGCACTTCGGGAACGGAATGAAGCAAGGGAGCAACTTGCAAAGGTAAAATCTTTTTAAGTATTTTTGATAAAGTTCTTAAATTAATTTTATTTGTACAGTAAATTAATTAGGTTTATCGTTTATAAAAAGAATTTCCTATATTCATCAGTTTTTGTATCATATGACTTAAGTGTTTTATTTCTGTATTTTCTTTTGTCTTTAATATTAAATTTTCAACATATTAGTGTTTATTTTTATTTGCTTTATCAATTCTTTTTTGAAAATTTAATAAACATTTGTTTTTAAAAATTAAAATTTATAATTTAGTTCTATGTTTGTAGAATAATTTTATAATACATTTGTACTTGAAATTTTTTTCTGTATTATCTAAATCATATATGTAAATATATCTTTGTACAGGTTAGTTGATTTTAGAAATATATCTTAAAAAATTTGATTCCCCCTTTTATATGTCTGTAATTTAGTATATTGCATAGGTATTAGGTTATATTTCTTAACAATATAAAGAGATTAGATTGAATTATTAATGAATAATACAATATTTTTATATATGTAATAATTAACACAAACATTGTTTCACTGTAAGTAATATATAGGGTGATTATAAAAATAACTTTGCCACAATATATAGCCCCTATCTTATGTTTTAGGGAACAGAATAAATACTGAAATGCAAGTGTTCAACAGTGATGTAAAAACAATACTCTACCTCTAGCAGTTACGGTAACAATTATAAAATGTAGAGATTTTTAAATGTTAACACCTATTTTTTGTCATTGAAATGTGATCCTCAAAGTAAAAAATTAAAATGATGGAATGATATTTGTAGCACAGAAATTGATGTTTATTAGTTTGAGAATTAAGAAAAGAAGAAGAAAGAAAGTTGGGGAAATAGCAAAAGACAAGAATAGCAATAGCGGTGCAAACATTTTTAATGTTTCCACCTTCACAGTCATAACATTTTTACATCTGACACATCTGTATAGTACGTGAAAATAATAGATTGAATTCTATTGTGGTGACATGTTTCTGATCAAAGTTAGTAAGTTTTTTTTTTTTTTGCAATTCACAATTCTTTATTTCAATTTCCACCACAAATTCATTGGAGTTAGATTGGTTGGTGATGATAGTCTCAAGAATATGAATGCCTCTGTTACCAAAATGTTGCATTTACAAGTGTTTGATATAAAACCTTTTTTTTTTACATATGGGCAGAGAGCTCAATCTTGTATCTTTGTAATATCAGAGAATATTTTCCTGCTACAATAAAAGAATGGTGTTGTAGTTGTTTAATTCCAAGTCTAGGTTAGCTAGATTAAACTTTACACTATGGTTATGGGGTCGCTGAAAATTTTTGTACAAAAAATGCGGTTGCCACTTGAAAAAGTTTTGGAATCTCTGATATAGATCCTGTAATGGTAGAATTGGTTAACATTGATTCATAATGAACACTTCTTACCATACATTTTCATAGATCATGGGTAGTATCTTTAAAAAAAAAATGTCAAGGATGAAGGTGCTTGTCATTCTACACAAACCAATCACTTTTGTGCCACATAGTGGAATTGATAAAAATTTGAATCATAGAAGCTTGACTTACATGTAAATATGTTTTATGTTTGTGTTATTCTCTCTATATGGTTTTACTGTATCATTATGGGAGGATGGATTTTTTAAGTATTTTTATTTAAAATTGGTTTTATAAGTTTTTGTAAATTTATGGGAGAATTTTTTAATGCTGAAGGCCAAATATATTACATGTCAATAAAAGATCTATTATCAGTTTTGTTATTGGGACAGATAACATTTTATTGACTAATTGATATTCATGTTCACTGAAATGTTATTTCTTATTACAAACAAATAAAGCTTACTTTTTTGTGGTATTTTGATTTTTATTTTCATCCTTGAAGACTGATTCAATATTAGAATGAGGTTGTAGTCTGATATTTTTATACTTAGTTATTTGTGTTCATTAGTTGCATTTTTAATAATGCTACTTATCTCTCTCTATACAAGTTGTACTTCTTTTTGTGACTCTTTGATAGTATATAGATTTAACTCTTTGTTTTATTATATTTAGATTTAAAGTTTTTGAATTTTCACATAATTTTAAAAGTTATATGCTGAACCATCCTACCTTAGAAATACTTACATAGAAGTTCCTAACTTGGTTAATAAAGCAGATTTATATCTTGCTCTCATATTTACATGTCTGACATCATTACCCCTTTAGTAATTAACACCTGAAGAATATTCTAATCTATTGTGCGACTAATTTTTATAAAATTATTTTTATTAGAAAAGTATTTTTTGAAAAGTTTGACTGAAAAGCTTATTGCATACAATTTTAAACAACACTAATTCCTACAGGTTCAACAACAGCGTGATGAAGCTATGAAAGAAATCAACCAAGCAATGGCTATCAGGATCAAAGCAACTAAAGATATAGCACGACTTACAGAAGAAAGAAATGCTGCAGTTCAAGAATATTCTCTTATCATGTCTGAGAGAGATACCGTACACAAAGAAATGGAAAGGATGCAGGAAGAATTAACTGAAGCTCAAAAAGTCATAAAATCATCAGAAGGAACTAATAAAACTACAGCTGAAGAAGTAAGTGATATGTTTTTAAACCTGTTAGATATTTTTTTATGAAAATGTTTAATAGTTTATGTAGCTTAAGTATATAATGTTACCAAATTAATTTTTTGTTTGACTAAAAACTTTTAAAGATGCTATGCTGTATTTCTCTGAAAATAAGAACTAATTAAAAAATAAACCCTAGCATGATTTTACAATATACTCCTGATTTAAATCCTACCCTTAAAACAAGCCATTTAAATCTTCAGATGGATGGGTGCCTTATTGCAAAATGACTATGTAAAGGTATAACACACTGGCATATTTAAAGCCAAAATAGAATCTTCAGTATCCAATACATCTTGTTATACTGATGAACATTTACCACCATCAACAACATTTAGCACTTTTGATTTATTAATAAACTTAAAGGATAGTAAATTTTGATGCCTAAAAAAAATGAGTGCACAAAGAAAGAGCTATTCCATTATGTACTAGAAAGGAATTGTGGAAGAATCTTGGGATAAAAATTTTGCAGCTTTTTGCGAAAAGAAGTTGGATCTATATAAATCATCTGAATTTAATAATCAGAAACAAAGGAAATGTCAAGAAGCATTAATGGATCAGGTTTGAAATCATTATTTCTTGAATTGAAGCACACATCTATAAATGGATTACTGTCAGAAGAAGTTTTTGTCTTTGTTTACATATTCAAGCATTTGTCCTAGCTATGGCACCACAGTTAGACAAAATCTGCAAATCAATTGAAAGCATCAAACACTGGATGAATTATTTTCAACAATATAAACTGTCTCCAAGACGGTATAATGCCTCTTTGTCTCCAAGACAACATGGCTTTAATAGAATAATGAATTAATAGAAAAATAGAATAGAATAATAGAATAATTTTGAATGTTTCTTGAACATCAATAAATGTTAATTATTATGTATGAAAAATGAAACATCCCTGAAATAAGCTGTAACAAAAATTTCAACAATAATTAATATAGGACTAGATCTTACTTTTGGAAAATACTGTAATTGAAAGCATTATAATTTTATTATTACATTTATTTAGTTTGATATAACCCTGAATGTAATGTGAGTTAATAATCATTCATACAGCCTTTTGTTATGCGGGGTAAACAAATATAAACTAAAAGTTAGATAAATCAATGTGTAAAGATAAATAAAGGAATCGGAAAATTTTTAAGTGAATATATTTAACATATTTTAGAAATCTGTTATTAAAATAAATTTATTAACCTCGAATATTTTAATAGAAAATAATAATTGCTTTCAAAGTATTGAAATAATTTATTAACTATCTATAAAACTGTGTAATGAGACAGGTATTAAACAAAATGGCTTTAAAAGAAAAATATTAATTTCAAACTATTTTAACATTAGTAATAAATAAATGTCATAAACAAGGTAAAAATAACAAAGTATAAATTAAAATATGTAATCAGATTTATTTTTAATCATTTCATTTTTCTCGTATAATATAAATAATGAAATTATCAGATGTTGATTAATTTGAATTTTTTTTTGTATCAAATCCAAATTTCACTTTTCGTGTTGTTTGGCAAAATATTGTATTGCTAATGTAATGCGATTTTTTTTTTCTTAGCAGCTGGTAAATTCTGGATAGAATATGTTAATCTAAATCAAATATGTGCAACATACACACAAGTAGATTAATTATTGGATTTATATATAAACTTAAAAGCATGTTACTGCTATTGGAAACATTAAAAGTTGGGATGTAGTTAATCAAAAAGGCACCAGTATTAACATTAACTTGATTTTTTTACTTCAGGTGGAAACTTTAAGGAGAGAAATAGCATCTGCTCTTCAGGATAGAGACAGAGCTCTGAAAGAATGCAATGATTTGCGGGAAAAGTATGATGATTATGTGACTGGCAGAGACGATGGTCAACGTGATAAAGATTGGAGAAAATGTGATGCACCATGGGAGAAAGTTGGTAAAGATAATTCTCGCAAAGAGCGAGAGAATCGGTGGGATAATTCTTGTGATAATATGATTAAAACTCATGGGCAGTGGCTAGACGATTTAGATCAAGCAAATGGAGAAATTGAAAGTTTGCGACGACAAGTTGAAAGACTTCAAACTGAATTAGTTGGTAAGTAATTAATAAATTTGTTTTCTAGGTTGAAAATGATAAAATGTATACATTCGCCAAAAGAATTTTTTTTGTGTGTGTATATATATATGGATGAAATTTACTTATATTTTTTTGTCTTGTGAAAAATACCTATTTTAAAACTTTATTTGTTGTGAGTAATGAGTTTTAAATTTTGTTGAAAAAAAAAGTAATTTATTTGATAAAGAGGAAAATATCTGTTCTTATATTTGATATTGTCATTTTAAGTTTAACCCTGTGAGGGATACATTTTTGTTAAGGTAATTTTTAATGAAATACTATGTGAAATTTTATATTGTGATCATAAAATTTATTAATAAGCAATTTTAAAAAATTATCAGTTACACATTGTTTGAAGGTTTGAGTATCACAGTCTCTCTAAGGCTTTATGTGTGATGTTTTCTGCATAATACTTCAAAATAATGTTGAATAAAATCCGTTTTTCCATCAATTTTTTTGCAGTCAAAAGAATGTTATTTAAAGAATATTTAGTAGTTTTCAGCAAATAATTTGAAATATATATATATATATATATTGTAAATAATTTATATATTACATGTTTACAAATTTATTAATTTAAATGGAAATTTTTTATAAAGTATGTCATGTTTTTTAAACATAACACATGCCCTACTTACTGAACTAACACATCCACATTGTATAATGTTTTGGGGTTGTGTTTGCAATATGCACATCATCTAGGCTTGTATTTGCTGCAATGTGTTCACAGTTAATAATTTTTCCCAAATATTTTTTTTTTTTTAAGAAGAAATTTTAATTATGTTTTTTAGAGGCCCAGCAAGAAGCTGAAGTATGTAAACGTAGAAGAGATTGGGCATTTAGTGAAAGGGATAAGATTGTTTTGGAGCGTGAGAGTATACGATCATTATGTGATAAATTAAGAAAAGAAAGAGACAGAGCTGTTAGTGATTTAGCTGAAGCTCTCAGGGATTCTGATGATGTGAAACGACAGAAGAATGAAGCCTCCAAGGAACTAAAAGAATTGAGGTAAATTTCTGCATTTTCTTTTTTAATGTCAGAATCAAGGTATTAATAGAAATTTTTACCAATGCGTAATCAACAAGAAAAGTTGAATGGATTTACAAAATAAAGTGCAAAGAATGAGTACATTCATATATAAATATATGCTTGGGAACAATAGAAATGGTTCACCAAGAAAGGGAGTGACTTTATGAAACTTTGGAATGCAGTTGTGTGTGTGTGTGAATAATGTCCTACGAAAATGATCCATTTAGTACAAATGCACATGACCATATCTTGTAGTGGCACTGCAGTCAGGAAGAAAGGTCCTACATTCATTGGCAGGTGCATAGTGGAAGATTCATAAACATAACAATGGCATTCTAATTGAAGGAGAACTTTAATAAGTAAAGAATGCTAAGGTAGACTTGTGAGAATTTTGTGAGTTTGAGAGGAACATGAGATCATGGGTGGGAAAATTACAGGCTGATCGACACACTATGTTGTTTACTGGGTCAATCTTTCGAAGTATGCCATCAGAACATGTTGGAAGCAGTGTATACAAGTGAGTGAGTGAATATTAACGTCACATTGTTCAGCTACATGAAGGCTTTTGGTGACAGACCTTGTAATTTTGAACCATGGTCAAGTGACGAGAACGACATCTGAGCTTGCACCCCCTACTTCTAACTACCACACCAACAGGAGAATGTTTGAGCTCTCGACAGATCTTAATGTGCATCGCTCCACTACACAGCAAGTCTTTAGTGGTGTTGGGCTCGAACTTGTAACAAGCCAGCCACAATCTGATACCTTGACCTCTAGGCTTACGCGGCCATGCAGTGGACACCAGAGGATACTCAAATGTGGAGGATCAAAGGATTGTGAGGCAATACAATCAAATCTAGGGCTGTTTGTTCCACAAGCTCTACTGTAATTTACTGCTGCAGATCATTTGTAAGCTGTAATGAATGAGTGATTTAATACTTAAATGAAATTCATTCACATTGAAAATTTTATCCAGCTGTAGTTTAAACTACTTATAACTAAAATATAGACTTGAAGGTTACTAGATTGCAGCTTAGGCATGGCATTCTTTAAAGGTATAAAAATAATCTTATGGGGGGAGGGGAAATATTAAAATATCTCTTTTTGGCCCTGCATATATTTGTGATCATTGAAATTTATATTAAACTGTAAACATGAATACAGGCCCAGTGGTCGAGTGATAGCGCATCGCTTTTCCATACCACAGGTCCAGGTTCTAATCTCGGATTGGGCAAGGTCGACTCAGCCTTTCATCCTTACTGCAGTAGATCGATAAATGAGTACCAAGCTTGCTTGGGTTTTTAAATACTGGAAGTCTTGCTTCAGACTGGCCACCTGATCAGGACATCTGCTCTAGCACCTCAGCGCCAAATGGTCACGTATACTGGGGTGGTCACAGTAGGCCCTGGCCCTCATGGGCTGTTGCGCCACTGAGTTTGAGTTTATAAACATGAATATGTGTTATTACAATTAATATGCATTTCATTAAATTAATGTCTAAAATTTTTCTTATAAATTGTTTGTATTATAATTAGAATGTGCAAATAATGGCCATGTACAAGAATTCTCATACATCTGATCTCTATCATTTGTAATTTTTACATAAAACAAATTTGATAATCTCAATTCAAATATATTTTTAAAAGTTGTTTTGTGGGAAATTTCATCATTAGAAACATTTTTTAATCTAATTATAAACTTTTGAGGATTGAAGTTTTGTTGGGGAAAGAGGAACTGTATAAAGTTGCTCACTTTGGAAATAATCAAAATTATTAGTAGATAAAAATTGTATGCATTTCTATTTATGAAATATAACTGATGAATCTTATTTTTTAAAACAGGTCATACATTTTAATTCTATGACTTGACTATTTGTAATTTTATTCCCAAAAATGGTCTGAAAGGCAATACATTTTCTGTCTAAATGATTTTGATTTTTTAAAATTATTGCCTTACGTGCCTTAAATTTAGGTTTTTAAAAATGAATTTATGCAAGATGTTTTAAAATTTATTGTTATTTTTAGTGGTATTTTATGAAATTTGAAATAAACTTATTTGTTTTTGCATTAAATATATACTTATATTTGAATCTTAATGAAAAACTTGTTTTATGAAGTAAATATTTGCCTCAGTTACAATAATTTTGTAACTGAATATTCAAAAGAAATTAACTATACAAACTTAAAGGGTGTATGTGGGAAACCTGATGCAATATATATTTTAGTTATATTTTTATATTTCCGAAATCTGAATATTATAAATGAGAAACATAGAATATAGACTGTAGTAGTCAATACGTAAAAGGACTTGTGAATTGATTTTGAATTGATTTTCAATTTTCAGAGAGAAAATTGAAGCCCAGTTAGAAAAGGAGTCTCGAATGAAACAACTGAATTCTGTTGGAAACAACCATAGCAGGGATTCTGCAATTGATGCAGATATGCAAGAATGGGACACTGAGAATGTTGAAGTTTCTCTTGTAAGTATATTTATTGATCATATTTCGTTTGTTACTATTCTTTGTCATATATATTCTTTTTAGTTTTAAAATATGAAGTAGGTCGATTATTAAAGGTGATTTTTGTACTAAAAAACTCTTTTGAATTTTTTTGTATTAGAATATTTTATTTTTAAATATAGGCATTAGTATATTTATTGTTATTATTTTACTTCTGTTAATCTTTTAGAAATTTATAATTAATATTTTGACATTTTATAATGTGTTTTTTTTTTCCAATCCCAGTTTTAAAAGATTTTGTCTAGAAATTTGCTTATAAGTTATGTGAAGGATAACTTCATTTATGAATTTCATTATTATGACTATTTTATTATTATGAATATAGCCATGCATTTTTAAATCTTTATTTTAATAAAATAAATATTTAAATATATTTAATTTAGAGAATGTGTTAACAAATATTGAAAAGATATAAATATTTAGTTTTAAAATAATATTTTAACATTTTTCTTACTTCTAAGTATTCTGTTAGATTTCAAATATAAAAAATGATTTTAGAAATTTTCTTCGGAGGATGACCTTGGGCTGGAATTTGGCGGAGGAAAAGGGGATAATCAACCTGGTTGTGACAATGTCTTCATTCGAAGTATTGCAAAAGGAAGTCGAGCAGAAGGAAAATTAAAGTAGGTTTATCTTTTATATGAAGTTATTTAAGAAAGTATTTTATTCAATAATTTAATAAATTAATGATTATAATTATATTTTGTATCAAGGATTAATGACTGCATAGTGAAAATCAACAATATTGATGTATCAAATATGGATAGAAAGAATGTCATTGAAGCCATACAAAATTGCAGTGGGAATGTATCAATTGTAAGTTTACATTTTATTATAAACATATAGCTTTTATTTTTATGAAGTTACAATACTATATTTTTTCCAGTATTTTATTGAAAGTGATTATTTTATTTATAGTTATGTAATTGTATGTTTTCTCAGAAGTTTTTATATTCTTGTATTGAAAATATTTTATGAATATTCTTGCTTATTACTTCTAATTCAAGTAAGAAAAATTTGTAATTAGTAGTTGCTACTAATGCTACCTGATCAACGGTGTTAGATCGAGGCCTACAAAATATATTTTGTCAAGAGGCTAGTTTTTACATCTGTCGTTTTGTATCAGCTTTGAACACCATGCAGGTGGCAGTAGTGTTTGGCTCTGTTTCACCCCAATTTTGAGGGAGAGCTCCCTGGCGAGTAATCAGGGGACCTCCCACATCTCTTCTCCTTCACCAACACTTGAGAGGACTTGTAGCCTGACAAATATATTTAGAGTGCACTCATGCTGCACAGGTATTATACATTTACAAACATCCATGCCCTCTCCAAGATCCGAACTCAGGCCCTATGGCACAGCAGTCAGTGTCACTAAGCACTATACAAGGGGTGGCAAATCTTCATGGATTAACATGCCATTTTTTCTTATGAAATGTTTAATGAGGTATAGATGTGCCATCAAATAATTCTGACTTGGGATTATTGGGAAATAATAAAACTAAATACTAACAAATCAAAACTCTTTTATTTACTACGAAAAAATACATTTTGCACTGTATAGTAGTAAATGTTTTAGTTATTATATGTATAGTTCAAATTATATACATAAAGTAACATTAGTGTGACTTCTGTTGTTGCAGATTAAATGACAAATAACTTATATGAGGACTGTAAGATATTACTTCTAGCAGAATGCATGCTGATTTGAAGTAATCTGTGAAATAGTTTCAAAGCAAGTCTTTAATGTTATTCATCTCTGAAAATAATGGCTCGTTGGCATAGGTAGAGGAAAGTATAGTTAAAATAGCATGGACCAGCTTCTTCAAATAGTTAAATGTGTCTGGAATCGAATTCCATGTTTCTAAAAATTTTTTACTAACATTTTTGCTTATATTGTATGTTAATCTTTCTGTTTCAATCACTTCCAATTTTTCCTTTGTTTCAATAAATTTTTGAATCCATATTGAACTAGACTGGAAATCAATCAGTTGCATTTCAAAAAAAGATTCTTCTGTTTCCAACCAATAGAATTGGGACAAGTTGAGTTTATCAAATGAAATCACATTAGAGTACATGATAAACTTGAGCATTTTCGATGATTCTTTGAACTGAGAAAATCTCACTGAAAACTCCTTGATTGAAGAAGCAACCGCCACCCTGCGACCGATCACTTTTGTTTGTTTGTAATACTTAGTGAATTTTGTTATTTTGAACTAAAATGCGAACCGTTTTGATCGGTGGCATGCCCAAAATATTGTGTTGCATGCCATCGGTTCGCCATCCCTGCACTATACCATCTGTACCACTATGCTAATTTTAAAAATATATAATTATAATAGCAATGTTTTTAAATGTATTTTTATATTAATGAATAATTGCTATTAAGTGTTACATTGACATGAAACTAAATATTTAAGTTTTCTGTAATTTAAACTGTTTTTTTTTTGAAAAACGGGAATTTTGCAATTCTAACAAAGGACAGCTACACAAATACTGAAATATCATAATGAAAAATATCCTTGTTTAGAGCCAGAACTAAGAACCATTTATCTTATCAGCACCAAATTTTAATGGTGTACATTTCAGAAAAATATTTTATAAATTTCATTTTGGGAAAACTAACAATCAATGTTAGGAAACAGTTCTAAAAATGACTGATAGGAGAAAATATGCTGTTAAAAATACCTAGTAACAGAATAATGTATTACATCATTCCTTTCAAGATTGATTTATTGACCCAAGAATATTTGAGGCTTTTATTTACTATTTTTGTCTTGGATAAAGGTTCAAATTGATAACAATACTAATATTTTAATACGCTACTTATGTTATTAGAAAGTAAGCTACTTCAAATGAAGCAAGATTATTAAGATGGCTTTATCACTACAGACATTTTTGCTTAAAATTCTTATAAACTTATTCTTATAATGTAGATCTATTATTACCAAGAGTTAGAATGTAAGGATATGTTTTGAAGTGCTTTTCATGTGTGTAAATAGAAAAAAATACTACTGGCTATTAAACATCTTGTTGAGGAATGAATTTCCTGTTTTTCTGCAGAGCAATAAACATCCAAAATATCCACATCTGAAGAATAAAAAATTCATCTACATTATCTGGGGTTAAAGATTTAATTGAGACTGCATTATAACATTCATGGTTGTTTCTTTCCTCCTATCTTGGAGAAACTAACTCCATTTTAGTCATTCATTACCAAATATTTAGGAACTTTTTGCGATTCTTTGTTATTTCACAATTTCAAGAATAGACATCTTGGTTAATTAGTATTCTAATAGTTGAATTATTTTTTGCTTATGTATTATACCTTTAACCAATTTTGTCAAATTAAAAAATATTCATAAATGGTGTAATATGCAGCCAATAGTGGAAAACCATTCTCCAGCGTGTTGAAATGCAATAATCTTGCTCTTTGAAATTGTCTGAAAATCTTAATTTAATAGAAAGATATTTGTAGCTTAACAAATCTAAAAGCCTCATCTTACACACTTATAATATCAGAACTGATTGGTAAATATAGATGTGGGACACGTTCTTTATTAGAAATGATTGTTTTCTTCAGAATTATGAAGATAAACGACTAAACACTTTTGAGAACCTTTTTCCCTTTTGTTGCAAAATTTTCAAAATGCACTGATAAATGCTCATTTTTTTTATGAATCCATTATTATATCATTTAATAATTCCATACAAGAATATCATATTTTGGAGATTATCTCATTTAATTTATTGTTCTACTAAGTAGATTTACAATATTCCCCTATTAGCTACTTTTAAATCTTCCCCTGTGGCAAAAGCATACATAATAAAAATTTATCATTTTGTCTGTTGATTATTCTCAACAGTGCTCTAACGAGAAATATTTAAATTTTTAACAACTATTTTATTCAAACCATAGCTATGTAGTAAATCCTTGAACTGTTTTTCATAAGATAATTTGGGTTAAATACTAAATATAATTAAAGCAAAATAAGGCATAAATGTGAACTAGTTTCCAAAAGTTAAGTGCACAGTATAAATTTTCAGTTTCCAAAAGTATTTTTAAATGTAAGTGGTTTTACTATGATGTACAGATGATACTATTTAAGTATTATATGCTGTGGTCAATGGCAAATTACAACCTGGGCATATGCAAGTTAAGCACACAAAGCTCGGCAATCAGATCTTTCAGATTATTGGCAAGATGCAAGCCTTCTGAGAGGTTTCAGAAGGTGCATCTATATACTGATACAAAGTGCTTTTAATTTTTGTTAGGTTATTTTTCATGTACATATTTTTATTGTTAAAAGACGATGTAGATTGTGAACATTATGTCAAAGGCAGGAAAGTCAATCATGGATATCGCCCTTTATTAGGTGTTAATCTTTTGTGTGGTAATTTCTTGCTTTTGAAAGTAATTTCAAAGCAAATAAAATAGTTGTCAGAAGACTTAGGCTTGGTTGCCTAAAAACTATTATCTATCCCTTCTGTTGATTGGCAATACCCAAATAAAATCAGTGAGCAGGGCCGTTTTTAACCTCCCTAGGCACTTATAATTGTTATGCCCCTACACTATTTTCAAAGCACCCCCTCTTTCAGTTATTACCTTACCAATTTTAATTTGGGAGGAATTTTTCCTTAAATCTTTTTCTTTGTTTTTGCTGTTTGCAGAGTCTTATCATTATTCCCCAACAATGGACCCACCCCACCTTGGACTAGCAATTTTAAGGAAAGGATAGTGGCATGGTTTGGCCACTCTCGCTCATTTTTTACCCTACAACATCACGAATCACCCATCCGCCCTTTTGTAAATTAGTACAGTAAATTAATGAAATCATTTGCTATTACGGTATAGAGTTACACGTTATTGTATAAACTATTTTCAACTTGTTAATTATCATTTTTTTTTCATCACTTATCACTTTACCATCATTTACTTTTAAACATCTTTATTCTTTATTGAGTTACTGTCATTGTACTGGTACAAGGGTTTTCTTGAGCTTTGATCATTGCAAAGTCATTAATAACATCATTGTGATTAATTTGCATGGTAATATAGCATTTTGAGTGCATAGCAACTTCAAACTTTTTATTTTCCATAAGAGATCTCATTTCAGTCATTACTCTGGGCAGAAATGCTTCTCTCATAACTTGCTAGGCGGTGGTACATTCACTGTAATTTTTATTTTTTTGTGTTTTCTCACCCTCCTTTTTTTTTTTTTTTTTTGCCCCTAAACCTTTTTTGCCCAATTAATTTGCCTAGTGTACCAAAGAAAAAAAAAACGGCCCTGTCAGGGAGTGATATTCACAAATGTTCACTGAAAGCATCTCTTTATGAAGGGATTTTATATTTGAATACTATATGTTTGCATTCCACTAGACATCCAGTCCTTATGCACATCTTTGAAGGCAGTTCTGTGATGACTGCACAGTATCAGAATGAAGTCCTAAACCCCATAATGAGACCATGCTGCAGCCATTTGCCCTGATTTACTTTTCATGGGTAATGTTCATCCACATTGAATCGGACATAATTGAAGATGGAAGTTCTTGAAGAGTGAAAGTATTTTTTGTATGGAGTGGTTGAAGTATTCTCCCCCAACCTTAATCCCTGTAAAATCTTTAGGGTGCCATCAGGCACACAGTCTCTATTTTTACCTCCTCCAGCCAGTCTCAGAGAGCTGAAACTGCCTTCATGAAGGAATGGCCATTGCTGAAATCTGTGATAATTGATCATCTTAATGAAAGCACATGAACAATCATCGTTAAAGCATGCGTGATGATTATATACTTATTTATGTAAGTTTTATTTGCTTATTAGTTAAAAGGATTTTGTTAATATCTCAAATGTAATCCTGATTATGAAGCTTACACAAGTTAAATATCCTTTTTTCCCCCCATCTTTGAAAATGATTCTGTTCTTTAATGTATAAATAGATTTGCTATCATCATGAGCAATTTTATGATGATCAGCTTACCTTTCTATTTTTGTTAATTTAACTATTGCATGTTTAACGTTTGGAAGCCAGTTTACTACTCTAGCTGATTAATGGACACATATTTACTGTACATATGCATCTCACTGTTCTGCATTACAAAATAATTTTTAAAAATTTTAAATTAGGGGTGGGATCTATTATTTATTATATACTTATACTGAATT
>BMAV01014908.1:38760-68483 GCA_019973955.1 Trichonephila inaurata madagascariensis
TATATCTTTTAAACATTGACATTAAAATTTTTATATTTGATTTATTAGCAGTTATATGTATGTTAAGAAAAGTATTAGAAAAATAAAGTTTTATAAATGATTGCAAGACTTTTTTTCTTTTGTATGTAACCAGTCAATGATGAAGGATATATAGTTAAAATTTTGCACATTCTAGGTTGTAAAGAGACGTCGCATGACAAACAGCCGAGGTGTGAATAATGTGATATTGAGTGTACATGGTGGTAAACATCATGGTCTTGTAGTTGAAAATGGATTTTACATTAGTAGAATTTCCCCTGGTTCTGTTGCAGCCCGTGAAGGCTCAATTGCTGTTGGAGACAGGTTATTGACTGTAAGTTATTTTATGCATATGTACTTGAAATGTTTAAATTATTTTAGGTGTCAGTAACAAATTACATTTGAATTTAGTCTATACAAATAAACATTGAATATAAATATTGTATATGCATATAAAAATTATTTGTAGTATTGGGAAATATATGAAATTGAGAGAGAGGAAGAGGTGACTTTACTGTGTAGAATTTCAAGGAGAACCTTTTGAATTTCCAAAATTTCTCAAATCTAAAATTCTGGAATAAAAAAAAATTCAGCATCACTCCCTACCTTAAATATTGCAGATTTTGATGTAAAGTTATTTCTTACTGAATATGGAATATTTGAAAGATATCTGGCTTGATTATTAGAATTATATTTGGAAAGAATTAATATACATTCACGTAAAATTATACTTTAGTGGAGAAATAAAAATGTGGAGTTTGAAAGTCTTTTTATTCTGGATATTTAATTTCTTTATCTCATTTATAAGTAACCCATAGAATGCAGCAAATAATGTTAGTAGAGATTTTAAATTATATTCATAATCTATTAGAAAAAATTAAGTATCAAATTTATTTTTGTATACATATAAGTTCTGGAGTATTAAATTTGCTTTATTATAAATTATTTCATGTTAAAGCTATTTTTAGATTCTGGTTAATATAAAATGTTAATACAATTTTTACACTTAAGCAAGCTGTTTTAAAATCTTATTTTTTAAACATATATTCAAGTATTTTATACAATTTTATAATCTGGTTTTATTTATTTTGCAAAAAAAAAATTAACTCTCTACCTAAAACCATGAGTTCTTGCTAATTAATTCTAATAATTTTTTTATAGTGTAGTTTATGATGAGCATTTCTTACATGTTCAGGTGTGGCTTTTCTATGCTGAAAGAATTTAAGTGTCTGCTACTTTTTTTCTTTCAGATCAATGGAAAATCTATTGAAAATGTTAAAAATGCAGTTGATTTGCTTGAAATGGCAGGATCTACCTTAACTCTACAAGTTTCCAAATGCATGCCTTGCCCTAGTTCACCACCAGGCTCAGTTTCAAATTATCCCAATTCGGAATTACGAGTAGAAAAGAAAAAAGGGTCCAGTTCGGGAAGTCATGGTAATATAATCTGTTAAAATTGCACTCATTATAATAAATTGCAGGTTTTATTTTTGCATATTAAATGCATATGATAAATCTTTTATGTAAATTCTTAAATATATTTGAAAAGATCATACAGTAAGACCAGCGTATGCTGCGTGCAATTTCGGGGAATCCCACAATTCAAATAAAAGAGCACTAAACCAAAACAAAGCGTTAAGTGGGGTCTTGTGTGATGTACTTAAATTTTAATGTTTGCCTTATTTTGCTTCTATTTACTTTAGTTATTATGTTTTAACTATTGATTTCATTTATAATTTCAATAAATTATTCATACACAAACAAGCATGTTGTTAAAGCTTCCAAAAGAAAATCTAAACTAATTTTCTTAGCTTTCAAAAATATTTTGAGGACACCAAATCACCTTTTCCACACTTCTAAATCGAAGTAGTTTTAATTAAAACTCGAGCGACGGTGGCTAGCAATTTAAAATAAAAGAGAGAAATAAGTTCAAAGATCACCGATCAAAAACGAACTTTATTCTAAACATAAACAATCGAACAGCACGCCGATGTTGCCATTTGAGACGAAGACTTGAATTTTTTCCCCTGCTTATAATATACTGAAAAAAAAAATAGAGAACTACATAATACATGTAAATTACAGTTTTACAATTTGTACAATGGGGGTTTGTCTGCGGTTAGGCGGACTTGGGGGTACCCTCTCGTTAGTTATTCTTTAGAAGTTTTTAAAAAGCAGTTATCTTATTTTAATTTCACCTTCATTTATGAGTGCAAATTATTAACTTTTATCTCTTTTTGAATTTTATAATCATTTTGATTAAATCCTACTTTATATTAAAAGTTTTGATATGAGGAAATACAGCTTTATATAAATAAATATGTATTTTGTATTAAAGTTTGTGACAAAAGTAGGATCCATATTTTCATACATTTAAGAAATATTGTATTTTGCTCATTATTCTGCTCTAATTGAAAATAAATAATTTCTTCTTGTATACTGTAAATATTTCATGTTAAAACTATAATTCATACTGTTTTACTTTTGGTATTATCCATTGAACAAAATTAGTATTTGTACAGATGTTTACAAAAAAAGGTCCAGAATTAGTTTTTTGGAAAAGAAAAATTACATATACTGGACATTAGCCTTAAATTTTCTCTTGTTTGTTGTAGTCTAATTTATCCTTGCATAATAAATTTCAGCTGTGAAAAATCTTGAGTGCCACAAAATAAATCAAAGATGATTGATTGAATTAGTATTTGGGGGGGGGGATTTTTTGTGTTAAATAGTGTTTTCTAAAAGGCAAATAATAATTTATATAGCTATGTAAACAATTTTATTTAAACCATGAAAGTAATATATGTTCCGAAAGTGAAAACTGTAGATGTCTTCATTAGTTTAAAATGTATAAAAAATTGAAATAGAAATGAACATAATTGTAATTAGAAAATCTTGACACTCTGAAATAGGTTTTCAAAATACAAATAATCACTCAACCCTTTCAATGATTAAAAGTATTGATTAGTTATGAATTTATTTATCATTTTTATACTGAAAATTCTCATATACTTCTGACCATGAATTACAGACTTATTGGAAATAAATTTTTGTATGAAAGTAATTGTGTACTTATCCTCAAATAAGCATCAAATGACCTGAAAAAAATCATATATTCCACTTAAATCTTGTGAATCTTTAAACATCAATATTTTTGCTTTTATCCTGAAATATTTATCTTAAATAGCTGTTGAATCAGTGTTATGTTTATATAACTTATGAATATTTAGAAGTCAAAAGAAGCTAATAGTTATTTACTTTTTATAGGTAGAGAAAGTGTTTCATCTTCCCCTGAAAAAGATTCATTACTTGTTTCTCCTAAAAAGCCATCCTTATATGAACATGACAGTGATAAGTCTTTGAAATCAGGTAGTGCACAAGTGGAACATTCTAAGAAATCACCAGATACCTCTCCATTGTCCCCTATCACCAGAAGAAGGAAAGCTGCTTCCGATGATAGAACTCGTTACCCATCTTCTCAGCCCACCCTTTTAGATCGAGCTTACAATAAGATATTTGGTGAAAAACGCACATCTAAAGACAAGAAAAGCTCCCCAAATGCCCACTCACCACTTCTTGGGCATGATGAAGAGGATCCCATTGCTGAACTCGATTCAGTCATCGAGATCCACAGCAAGATGCTTAACAAATCAAGCAAAGAGAGCTCAAAGAAACCAGAGAAAAATGGTGGTACATGGCCAAAGTACAAAGGCCCACTGATTCAGTATAATGAAGTTGGAACTGTAGCTCGATGTCCTAGTCGTAAAAAATCGGAGAGAAAATCTCTCGCTACTGTAAACAAGCAGTTTAGTCTCTATAATCCAGCTGCTCAGTGTGCTCCAAAGCAAAGCCCGGAATCTCACAAAAATCGCTTGTTAGATGACTGCAGTGATAATAAAAATAATAGTCGTCTTTCTGTGACAATGAACAGTGACAGGATTTCGGTGTTTGTGGATTGTCAACATGCACACCAATCTTTGAATTGTTCAAAAAAATCTAGTATTCCTATCATTTCACCAAGTGCTAGTACTGCACAAACTTCTAGCTCAGGGTCTTCATATGCTTCTCCAGAAATAGGTAGTCCTCACAAAACAAACTTATCGGGTCGAAGCAATGAACAACTAACAGACATCAGACCACCATCCTACAATGGTACCTCTAGCCCTGGCTCCCTTTTAGACTACTCAGTTGTGTCTGCATATCCTAACAAAGATGTGCTTGAATATTACAAAAATAGAAATCGCACACGGCCACGATCTGCATTGTTTGGAATTTCAGATTCTGATTGTTTAAGCTCTCTTGAATCAAATGCCTCAAGTCAATGTAGCAAAAATCTCATGAGCATGGAAAGGACATCTTTTAATCACTCAGATGGTATTTCATTATCATTTTCTCCTCCAGATAGGCCAATAAGTGCTCACTCTGGCCATATGTATCCTGTAACAGTTCCTACAAGTCTCACTGCTTCTGTTATTAGCCCTAACCTGCTGAGAACCAGCACTCCATTCTACACTCTCAGTACTGATCAGCGAGGCATGACACATTCACATCATTCTCATAATCATACAACCAGTAACCATGGAAATGCTCTTATTGTCTCACCTTTACCCCCTGCTTCTCGATATTCATCTCCACCTGGACTTTCTGTTTATACTTCTAGGAGTGGTGATTCTTTACTTAGTGTGTCTGTTACAGAGTCAATGCTTGTTGATCCCCGCTCTTTTCATACACATACTGACAGTGGTCGATATTCCCTCAAGGATAGTGGCAGGCACAGTTTCTCTCCTTCTCCATCACCATGTCCTTCTCATTATAGTTATTCTAATCCATCCCCAACTCAAAGTATAGATTTACACTACCACCATGGTTCTTCCTGCCAGACTCCAAAGCGAGTTGTACCTGCTCATTCACATGTTCATCCTGTCTACAGAGATGACAATTACAGTCCGTCTGTGACCGATGGCTTATTGACCTATCCAAAAAGAAACCAGAGAATCCGTATCCCATCCAATCCAAGTGTAACCTCAAAGTCTTCTGCTGGGAAAGTATCTAGTAGCTCAATTGAAAAAGCTTCCTCGGTTTCTGAGCGAAGCAGTCCACTGCCACCTTTTACTGTTGAATGGCAAAATCCTGATGGATCTCAGTCTTTGAGTGATTATAGAGGTAGAATGTAAGTAAAAAATTTTTTTAAAAAATGTTTGATGTTCAAAACAACAGGTGCAACAGTGCCATTTCAAAAATAAATTATTGTAATCAACTATTTTCTACCCCCCCCCCCCCTCCCTCCCTAAATGAGATTTTGTTCTATGACTTGAAGTAGGATAGGTTTCACTTTTCAGGTTTAGAATTTTGCATTAAGATAAAAATTAAACTAGTTTTAATTTATAGAAATTCAGTATTTGTAGTGGAAGTAACATTAAATCTATTTGTAATTTCAGCATTTTTATATTTTGTAGATTGTTCTTTAAAAATTCTTCATCCCTGATTGTTTTATCCCATGTTCTAAAACAAGTTGTTTTTGTCATTTTTATTACTCAATTAAAAATAACTAAAATTATTTCATGAATAAAAATTAAAACAATTTTAATTGTCTAAAATATTGTATTTTTGTTACTAAAGGATTTAATCTTAATGGGAGCCTTGTGTGTGACTTAAAAAACTTAGAAAGCTTCTTAAATCATAGTTAATATTTGAGTTTCTCCTGTATTTTTAAACACCAGTTAGCTTAGTGATTGGCTTTTCTCTATTAGTTGAATGTTATAATTCAAAGTACTCATTCATATGCATTTGTTTTTAATGGTAGAGTGTGCATATTTTTGCTTTCAGGTTTTTTTAAAAAAATTCTGGCAAGTTGCATGTAAAAATTCTGTGTTAATTCCAAATTGTGTGTAATATTTTGTAACAAAAAGTATAAAGCAGACACAGAGAAAGAGCATCGTACAGTAATGGAAGTTTTTAAAGTTAAGAAGAAAGTTAACAAAACATTTTTAATAAAAGTGTTTCTTTCCATATA
The DNA here is from genome assembly GCA_019973955.1 of Trichonephila inaurata madagascariensis. Lineage (NCBI taxonomy): Eukaryota > Metazoa > Arthropoda > Arachnida > Araneae > Nephilidae > Trichonephila > Trichonephila inaurata. The sequence goes on from BMAV01014908.1 coordinate 44,792, forward strand.
ATTCATATGTAATTTCATTTCTATCATTTGGCTTGATTTTAGTAGAAATTTTTTTATTTTTAAACTGTTTATATTATATCAAAAAAGGCAGTTACTGTTGTATGGTTTTCTCCATCATTCTCCCCACCACCACCACCACCCTAGAGCTTAAACACATTGAATTTAAATAAAAGATTAAAATCACTATTTTTATTGTAATCCATTATCAAATTAAATTTTGTAGTAAACTTTTATGAGCATTGCCACCTGTTAAAACTTTCAGCAAAATGTTTAAATAATAGTAGCTGTGATATCAATTTTTTTTATATCCACTAAAATCATTTAATTGTTATCAAGAATGATCAAAACAATGCTGTTGCTTCTGCATTGTTTTAAGTTTGATATAATATGTAAAAAATTCCATTTCAGACCTAAACCTGGTGATTTACGAAGCATATGCATAGAAAAAAGCACTGAACCTCTAGGTATTCAAATAAGTTGTGGTGAAGGTGGAGGTATATTTGTATCTTCTGTTACTGCAAATAGTCTTGCAGCTCAAGCTGGTCTTCAAGTTGGTGATCATCTTCTTGAGGTATTTCATAATAAATTTTATAACTGCTCAATCATTGTTAATAATTATGCTCAAGAGGTATTTTTTTTTCAATCAAAATTTTGCATTTTAGGTATGTGGAATAAATATGCGCAGTGCTACCTATGGATTAGCTGCAAATGTGTTGAGACAATGCATGGACAGTATTACAATGCTTGTGCAATATAATCCTGAAAGTAAGGAAAAAAATAATATATTTTTTTAAATGATGATTGAGGTTTTATTTTTTAAATGTTATATTTCTATCTAATTGCAAGATTATTTTAATTTTAAAGGGATAGATTTTATATAAGAATAATTAGCTTTGAAATTAATAATAATGTCTGTATTTTTGTACTTAGATGAAAAAAATTGATAAGTGTGTAATTCTTATATTTCTTTTTCTCAAGTGGGAAAAACTGAGTAATTTTTGAAATTTGATGACAAAAGATATGAATTTATAACAAAAAGCTATTGAAGGTATTTAATTATTTTTATGTAATATAATTTTTGAGCATTTTCTTCTGAAATTAATGCACATATCAAATTATCAATTAGCAGTTTTTAAATGAAACATTCATGTTATATTCACATTGTGCAAATTTGGACATGTACTTTTATTCATTTAAAACTTTTCAGATATTATTTATTGAATTCATCAGTTATTTTAAGGTCAGTTAGGATCAGACTCAAAATCGGCTTGTCGTGAGCTGAAGCCTAGTGCCACTGAAGATCTTCTGTGTAGAGGGGCTGAAGCACATTTAATCGGTTGAGGCTCAAAGTCCTCCTGTTGGTATGATGTGGGAGTTCAGAGAGGAGTGCCAACTCGGGTGTCATCCTCATCACTTGACCATGGTTTAAAATGGCAAGGTCTTTCGGCAATAGGCACTTGTATTGCTTTATAGGATGTTAATAAACTCACTCACTGAGCTATTTTTCCTAAATTGTATCACGAGTAAATATTTTGCAAGTAATCATAGGGTTAATTCCATTAAGTTGTTAATTATTACATTTAATTGTGTGAGTTACGTTATTTTAATGCTAATGTATTTTTTATTAAATTCTATCTGCATCTTCTTTTTTAAGGATCATAAAACAATCTTTACTGAGTGATAATGGAGTTTCTGCACACAAATTCAGTCATGTTATAGAATTAAAATAGCAATTATTTTATTTTTAGAATTTAGAGAGGTTGTTCCAGACAATGAGGATTCCAGTGATGGGCTCCAGTCTCCTTGTGAAACTCCTGTTTTATCTCATAAATTAAGTCATTCAAAATCGGTTGATGCTTCCAATGATGATATGGGAAGCTCACCAAGTTCAGCTGCATCCACTTTAACAAAAAAGAAAGCTGCTCACAAGTAAGTCTTTCCCCTTTCTTTCTTGTCTTATAATCAGATTTTTTTGCTATATTTGAAAGAGTCTTAGAGTATCAGTTTTTAACTTGGATTTTGTCATCCAGTCAGTTGGGACTGTAATTTTCTAACAAAGTAATAGGAAATGTAGCTCAATATTATAAGATGTTACGTGCAGATGCTTATTTTTTTCCATAATTTAACTTAAATATATTTATTATGAATTATAGAAAATAATTAAATATTTGAAACTCGTATTTAAAAGGTTATAGAAATGAATGCAACTTCTAAGTAAATTGTAGTAAAAAAAAAGCACTGTTGGGGTTAATTGCAGTAAATATATATATATTTAATTTTATAAAGTAATTGTTTCTGAATAATTCTGTTTATATAGCATTATATAATTGAGTGTGATAAGTTTATAATTGTTTATTTATATTAAAATATATAATAATTGAAGATATATATATATACATAGTATGTATACACATATATATGTGTGTATATATATACACACACTTTCTCTTGCGTACATTAAATGTTGAAGGTATTACCCATTGTTACAGAGTCATGTTTTATTAATTAAAGTATTTAAGAATTTTAGTTACTTAAAAATATTACCCCCCCGCCCCCCCCGCTTTTCCTATTATCTGAGTTTTTAGTATTACATAGAAATTAGAAGAAAATAGATACAAAATTATGGTTTTACTTGCTCTAAAAATTCTTTTATAATTATAAATATTTAAATACATATTTTTTTTTAAAGAACTGAACTGTCAAGTTTCTTGGTCAATGTTTTTTTATTGCATTCACAATGAATTGTAACAATGCACCATAAAAATGTAATCTAAAATGTTTTTTTTTATTATTATTAAATAAACATGAATGTAACTTGATTTGGAAATGTGTGTACTTTCTTTTATACTTGTTTTTCAACGCCATCCATGTCTTATCGATTTTTCATAATTAAAAAAAATAAGTAAAGAATGTTGAAACAGTGTTTGATTTATACTGAATTTTAGAAACTTGTAAATTAATTTACATTTTGCTCCATATTATCAATGCTTGCATTCTATCCTGTATTTTAACACTTTTTTAGTTTAACATCTGAAAAGAGATCGAAGTCCACAAAAAGTACTAATGGCCAAGAACAACCAAGGCTTGTGATTCTGAAAAAGTCAACTTCAAACCTAGGTATTAGTTTGTTGGGAGGTAATGCTGTTGGAATCTTTGTTCATTCAAAACAGGAAGATTCACCAGCACAAGGTCCAAATGGGTTACGTACTGGTGATCAAATTCTGGAGGTATTTTCTTCTTTTTTTTTGTAAAAAAATATTGATTGTTGTGAAAAGTTAATGATATTAATTTTAGCTACAGAAGCCTTTCCTTGTGAAATAAAATTTTGTCTTAAATGAAATTCAGATGGATCATGACTTTTTTTTGAGGAGAAATAATCGTACTTATTTTTTTATTGAAAAATGGATTATTGAATTGTAATGCTGATATTAGAAATTAGTTGATAGAATAGATGTAAAATCATTCTCAACGTATAATAATTTTTTTGTGTGTACTTAATAAAAACATAAGTACATTAAAGTATAATATATATACCATAAAATCCGGCGTATAACATGCACTTTGAACACAAAAAATAAGATCGAAACTTAAGGGTGTGTGTTAAACGCTGGGTATAAAAACGACAGCTTTAAAAATAACAAAAGAGATGAGCATAAAAAAAATTTTTTACTTCTACATGTATTGAAGCACTGTTTATTTGAAAGAAACAATTTGCCTTATGAACTAAAAGAATTATAGTTCTAGAAGTATATTATTTTTTCAAAAGTCTGGGATAATACCTCAAATAAATTACTTCAAAATGTAAAAGCAATGTATACTAATATTTCAGATTTCTTCATAAAAAAGGGGGTGCGCGTTATACGGCGAATATACTTAAAAATTTAAAAAATCAGCTTAAAAGTATAGGTGCACGCTATATACCAGATTTTATGGTAATTAAGACAGACGTTGCTTTTTAGCTATAATTTAAAAGTAAAACTTTAGAAGAATAAATTGGATTGTAACTGTGGCTATAATGTTAAATTAAATATGATTAAAATTCTTAAATTGAGTATCTTACTTTAAAATGCTTTCACAATTGTACAATATTGTTGTTAGAACTACTACTTAGATAATTTTACTTCAAAAGGTTAAAACGAAAGGTACTTGCAATATATATGTATGTTCTATCTTTCTTTTTATAAATCTAGTAATTTTTCTCTATTTGTGAAAAGTTCTTCCGTGGAGTATTTAAAAGCATTACATTGAATACCTGCCTGTTTTGTATTATGTACTTCTGTTATTATTCATTTTAAAATTTTCCTGTATTGTATATTTTTATCTTCTTTAGTACAATGGCATTGATTTGAGACATGCTACTGCTGAAGAAGCCGCTTATGAATTAGCAAAGCCTGCAGATACTGTCAAAATATTAGCTCTGCATAATTATGAACGTAAGTATGCTTATTCCTATTGTTTATATTTATTAAAATGGAATTTGTGAGACAATTCTTAATTCATCATAAGTAACAATTTAATACATACCTGTAATCCTATCTTGAACAAATACATTTTAATATTTTTAAATACGTAATGAAATGGAGTTTCAGTAAATAGGCATTTAGTATTTATAATCAAAATTACTATATTAAACACATTTTTAGATATTTAATTTCTCTATTCACCATTAATTAAAAATACAGCCACAATTTTTCATAAGAGATTATAGTTTTAATTGAAATTTAATTAATGTATTTTCATTTTTATTTCATCAACTTTTTCCTTAGTTAAATAAATTTAAGTATTTCTGTTAACATTAAGATAACTGTGTTTTGATATACTAACTGTAAATAGTACAAATGAAATTGAAATTCTTTAAATATGCAGTTCTTATTTAAAATACAATTGAATTCATCCTTTATTTTGCATTGTTTTAATAGTTTTAAATTTTATATCTTTAAAGGATATCAGGAAATTCAAGATCAACCTGGGGACTCATTTTATATCAGATCTATGTTTGACAGAATGAGCATAAATGGATCCTTAGCATTCCAAAAGGATGATATTCTGTATGTGGATAATACCATGTATAACAACGTTCCAGGTCTTTGGCAAGCTTGGCTTGTTGATGAGGAAGGAGAAAAAATAAAATGTGGTTTTATACCAAGCAAGTACAAGTAGGTTTTTTTTTTAAATATATGTATTTATTCCAGTATGTTCTATTGTGTATTTTCACTATGCAGGTTGCTCATAAAAATTTTTATATATTTTAATGAAATTGATTGAAAAGTAATGGAAAAATATTAATACAGGATTGTTTTATATATTATACAACTGGAATTTTCTTAGCTTGTTTTAAAGCATTTACTTGTGCTTTAATACAAGTGTAATTTTTATGAATAATTCTTTCCTAATATTTTGTAAAATACTTGGGTTTCCTGATAAAATTTTGCCTATGAAAATAAGAAAATATTCAAAAGAATGTAGAGAGAAAAATGATTAATATGTTGTTGTTACTAATACCACATTGTCAGTGCCAGATCAATAGCCTATAAAATTCATTGTGATTAAGGGCTAAATTTACACCTGTTGTTAGCTGTAGCTTAGAGCACCATGCAGGTAACAGTACAGTTTGGCTCGGTTTCATCCCAATTTTTAGGATAAACACTCTGTAATGTGGCCAGGGGTCTTCCCACCTCTCTTTTTCACCTACCGCATGAGAGGACTTGCGGCTTGATGAATATTTAGAGTACCCCTTACCTTCCTTGGGATTCGACCCCAGGCCCTATGACACAGCAGTCAGCATCCCTAACCACTATACCGAATGAGTATGATTAATATAATTGTTTTATTAAAATAAGAACTCTTTATCAGAAAATGTTTTATTTTTCTGTATATGACATTTGTTTATGTAGAAGTACTCATTGAATTTACTTCTTGCATATTTTTTTAGAGTGGAAGAAGAGCTTATGATGAAAAGAAGTTTAGGAGATCTGGAAGGAACGGATGGTGGCCGAAGAGGTTCAACAGCAGCAAGGCGCAGTTTTTTCCGCCGCAAACGTCATCACCGTAGCAATTCAAGGGACAGTAAAGAATTGGCTTCTTTTTCTGATGTATCTATTAACAGTTGCAGTGATTCAGGAATTTTGGGTGAAGAACTTGTGCCTCTGACTTACCAAAGAGTTGAAAAACGACATTGTAAGTGGAATTTAATGTTAAAAATCTCATGTCAATATCCTTAGAGTAATACTCTCTGTTCTGTGGAAAGTTTTTTTTTTCCTTGTGCTCCTTGATATATTGTAATTAAAAAAATTTAATTCAAGAACACATATTGTGTATTGTTCTGACTATGCATAAATAGGAATTTTTAAAAGTATATAAAACTTTGATTTTTTGTGCTAACTAATGTGTAGTAAAGAATGGTTTTTGAAGGTTATTGTTGGGAGTTTGTAATTTTTAAAAATGTATATAACTTTGTTTTTAAATTTTTACTGTATAATACAAAAAAAAAAAAATGCTTTAAAAGTAAAGGTGGACATATTTTTGTTGTAATAAAACCACATTAAGAATAAATTTTATTTTAAATTGCCAAAATCACTATATAGGTGAAATTTCACTACAAATTCTCTATAGTAATATATAGAGTTATGAAAATTAATTCAATTACACTATTATAAAAGTAATTTATCATTAGAAGGGATCTTTTGGAATATCTTTATTATAAAAAAAACTAAGTTATGAAAATTTTTAAACAAAGTTTTTCAGATCATTTTAAAATGGCCCAGTGAAAATAATTCTTAATGATCCTAGCTATTTGTGATCAATGCTCTGTTGTATTATATTCATCCTAATGAATCAAGAGATCCACAGTAAAGTTTTTTTTTTCTCTCTCTCTCTGTGACGTCTCTCGCGTCTTTCTGATTAACATGACTCCTAAGTTCTTTGACGGCCACGATTAATGGCAAAACTTTTCCAACCCAATACCAAGAAGAGAAACGGATCGAATATGTAAATGAGTTATACTATAAAAGGATATCGTGGTAAGCTTAGATATAGCGTGGCAAACCTAGATATAGCGTAGCAGGCTCAGAGATTGTATTGTGGAATTATTCTGATCGATAGAGTGACAAAGCTTAGTGTGGAATCTTGAGGATCAAGAATTAGCTACCTTGCGGATCAAGAATCTTCATATATAAAGTTTATAGATAATATTCTCTAGGTCAAGGGACCAGAACTGGAAAAGGTAATATTAGATATAAGTAATTAGATAACAGGATTATTTAGGATAATTGAGATAGAGGATCCAGTTGCGTGATCTGATTTAAATACGTGATTTAATTTGGGCTTGACTCTCACTCTAATTAAATTTGTCAAATTAGAACTTAAGTATTATAAGTTACTCTTAATAAAAGTTGTATTAAGAATTATGTCTCTTCATTTTGATAATCCCACACCTCTAGCTTACGCGGAACCGGCAAGACATGGTCATCACAGGATGGCTATGTCTCATCTCTCTCTCTCTCTCTTTACATTTTTCACTTAAACTCTTACTCTCAGCAAGAAGATTTGTGTGCTTAGTTGTCATATTTAAACTGTAATAAAGTGTAAATTTATAATTTATTTTTTTAGAGTTGAATCGTAATGAATGTTATCAATACATATGTTCATTATTCATAAGTGATGGAAAAGTTATCATGACCTATAAGTTAGTAAATGATAGCATATTTGTAAATCAATGAAATATAATATAATTGCAAACAAGCATTTCTAATACAGTATTAACTGAATTTGAAACTTGATTTTCTATTTAAGAACCGAATAAAAAATCTTGGATTTTCTTTTAACTAAACTTAGCATAGTAAAAAATACTTTTATTAAAGAATTTCATCACATAGTACAGGAAATTTTAGTTAAAATTTCCTTTACCGTTAAAATATAACATGTACATATCTCGAATACTCTTGATGAAATATGTTTCTTAATATTATTGTTATGCTTTCTTTAAATTCAATGCTATATGATAAAAAAATTTAAATATTATTAAAAAAAGCCATTCTACTAATATTGAGATTCTTTTAGCTTGTATCAATTTAGCTGAAATAATATTTATTATGAACATGTTGGATGAATTAACGCAACTTATATAATCAGATTTCTCTCTAAATTGTCTTGAAGAATTCTTATGTTCAAATCTGCTTATAAACAGCCATTTGGTTTATAAATTATTTAAAAGCACATCACTGTTAAGAACTAAATTCATAATAAGCTCATAATTTAATGTATTTAAGTGGTAGAATTTCACTGTCTCCTTTTTGTACATAAATAATAATTTTTCTGGGTTAATTTTTTTAAAACAAATAGAATGCTAGAAAATCTGAAATTAAATATCTTGGAAAATAATTATGCATGGTTAGTTTGTTCTTTTCTTGGATATATCTAAGAAAAGTATACTTTTTAGTTTTCTTTCTTTTTGCCTATTTTAACTAATCTCAACCACCAGGTTGTAATAATTGTGAATAATGTGGCCAATATAATAATTATGGGAAGACTGCAGAATCAAGTCCTGAATTCATTTAAATACCATGCAAAATAATGGGACTCTTGCACATTAAAGGAAAATATATCTCCTGGTCCTCAAGTGCTGTGAAGTTTAGGACATTGAGGTGCTCATAGGTTTTTCACTTATAATAAATATTTCTAAATGAGATATTTATCCTTATTGGGGAATTTATAATTCATCTTTTGCATGGAGAAGGCTGCTCTATGCAAGGGAGGAATATTTTGGTGAATAAAATTTTTTATTTTAAAATATACAAATGTTTTTCTGTCAGTTAAAAAATAGCAAAATTTTTCTTTATTTTCCGGTATTATTGCAATAACATTCAATTTCCCCCCTCCTTTTCAGATGAGTCAATGCGTCCAGTTATTGTTGTGGGGCCTTTGAATGAAGCTGTGGTTGATCAGTTAGAACAAGACTTTCCTCATAATTTCAAGAGGTGCATTCCAGAAAAGATGAAAGGATCTCTATCAATGATGGAAAGAGGCCTTCAAGAGTTAAAGTTTGTTGATTTCCGTCGTAGAGGCAATCACTTTGAATGCACAACAGTCTCTGCTATAAAACAACTCTGTGATAAAGTAAGTGGCATTGAAATGGTTCTCCAGATCAAAACTTAATTGTACTGATGGTGAAATTCTAAAAGTAAAATTAACAGCCCCGCTCCCTAGTTTTTAGTATTAAAAAAATTAACTTGTTTTTTGTAATTCAATTTATTATTTAAGCTAAGATTTTTTTTTATCTAACATAAAGTAAATTTACTTATATTTCTCAACACTGAAAAAAGAGCAAGTTTTTATACCTCCCTTCCTTCTATCTTTTAAATAATTAAACTAATAATAAATCATTGAAATAATAATTGTCAAATTTTTCCATTTTAAATGTACTAGGAAAACTAGCAAAATATAAACTTTTTTGTTAATGTTATTTTTGTTGAGAAATAATTAAAAGTATGATGACTATTTGAGCCATGAATTTATTATGCTACTCATTGTATCCATTATTGAATTTCACCTTCTATTGAATTTCTTTAAAGAAAATTCTTGTTTAATTTTTATTCTGAAATTGCACTTTATGATAAAATTTGAATTAAAATAGATATTTTGTGTATTGAGTGTGGACTCGTGTCCTCCACATCACATAACTGTAGTTCGAAATTACAGGTTAACCTTAGTGTTACTTTGATGTGCAGTTTTCATCGCTAGTTTTCACTAAGGTTAATCACTAGTTTTTCATTAAGGTTATTTTTTGAGACCTTTAGTTCATCACACATTTTGTAATTCTCTAATTATAATGTTAAATATATGATATGTGTATTAATGTATTTTGTATTTAGAGCCATTAAGATATTCTTCACTATTATACTTTTGTGATATGAACAAGTTGTATATGTGTTTGACATTTCATTGAGAAATATTCTTAAACGTGTTTTTTTTCCCCCTGCTTCAGAACTGTCATGCTCTTCTGGATTGTAGTCTTTCAGCAGTTGAACGTTTAAATCAGTGCATGATCTATCCTATAGTCATATTTTTAAAGTATAAATCTACAAAACAAATAAGGTAAGTTGTTAATTTAAGTTTTCACAGGAAAAGTAAATTATTTGTGTAATAATTTTCTAAAAATATTTTTAATTTTATTCTGTAATTATAGGGAAGTTAAGGATTCAAGATATTTAATAGAGAAAGTTACTACAAAAGCTGCAAAAGAAATGTTTGAGCATGCCTTGAAGATTGAAAGTGAATACAAGCAATTAATTAATGGTAAGCTGAACTTGCAAGGACATAATTAATGATTTGTAACATCTATATTAAAAAAATATATCATCTAATTTATAAAACATTTTATATTTTCTTCTGCTTAATTATTTTTAAAAATATTAATTTTGCATTAATCTCATGAATTATTTTATTTAATTTGAATTAATTATAGAACTAATTTCTGGCATTAAAATTATTATAGGCTATATTATTTAAGATAATATCATGGATATAATTTAAGAAAATGCCACAAATATTCCACATTGATTTTCATTTCCTATATGGTTACAATGAAATCTGTTTCTGTGGTTTACTTATTAAAATTTTGAATTAGGGTAGAATTTTTGTGGAATAATTGTATTCTCTCCAAAAAAATTGTTTATGTGTTTCAGATTATAAGCTGTCTATGTGTAAGCCAAAAGTGTATTTCTGGAAAAATTTACTCAAAACTTGAAATCTCATATATAAGTGGAATTGGGGGGGGGGGGGGCTTCTTGTTGTTTTCAAACTTGTTGCTAGGAGAATGAAAATGTCGCTAAGCAGGTAAAGTACATGGAATATTTTCCAATCAAACTGCTCTTAAGTAAAATGCCAGAGACCAACAGCGATAGATTTATTTCTAGTAACCCTATTTGAAGTTAACTCATTTTTTCTTCATTCATTTGTTATTTTGTACTTACTGCAACATTGTATAAAAGAGGTCTGTGTACATCGCTAACTACAGGTGATCATGTGTGATGAAAATTTTAATAACAATATGGCTGCTTGCCATTTCTCTGAAAATGAGCAACAGATTTGACAGTGGATGGAAAATACCAAAATAAAAAAGGCAGCATGTTATTGTCGATCTGTATTTCATACCCGGGAGGAAAAATTCGCTCCAATGATTACATGCATTCAGACATCCCCCAATGAGTGAATGTGAATTTTATGAACTATTCGTAAACTAAGATTCTGGCTCTTAAGGATTCATGTTATTTTTTTTAACACGCTTTTATGAGTTTCACTTGTATGTAATGGAGCGATTTTTACCCACTTTATAAAAGGTCAGATTAATTCGAAATTTTGCACACTTGTCAAGGACCTATGATAATACAATAATTTCATAATTTTGTTTCATTGTCCTGATAAGGATACTCATAAAAATGGATTTTGATATTTGGCGACTAATTCATTATATCATTTCCAGATTTGGCGACTAATTGCATAAACCATTTTCAGATTTGGTGACTAATTCCATATGCCATTTCTAGATTTGGGGACTACTTCCAAATTTAGCGACTAAAAGATTAAGGTGCAACCCTAAAACCGCAAATAGGCTTGTGGTTAATACAAGTAAAACAAAAAATAAAGTTCTTAATGTGAAAAAGGATAGGGTAGGTGTGTAGTTTTTCTGAAAATGGAAATTTAAAAAAAGACTCGTGCATGTGAATAATAATAATTTATGTTCCAACTGCTAAATATTTTTTTTTTATAAAGCAATATGTTTAGAAGTGATGATACGAATTAACATTATAGCAATACATTTAAAAAGTGATAAATTTATGTTCTAACTGCTAAATATTTTTTTATTTTGATAAAGCAATATGTTTAGAAGTGATGATACAAATTAACATTATAGCAATACGTTTAAAAGATAATACGATTGACATCTAATATTTCTTCTTAACACACTTTTATTAGTTAGACTTTTATCTATAGAGACAGAATCCTTGAAATATAACGATATGGGACTCATCCGAGGGCCCGTAAACAGAGAGAAGGAATACCCTTCAGACCCACATTAATTAATATCCATTGAAGAGCAAGACTAATTCTGGCTCTAAATATCAGACTCAAGGATAAATTCAACAAAGAATAAATGATAGTTTTAAAACCTAAAAAAAAACAGGTTTTATTGTAGATCGAAATAAAAAATAAGTTATAGTTTAAAAAAAACTGAAAAACATGCTTTTATAGTGAATCGAACTAAAAAGTAAAAAAATAATTCTTAATATAAGAATAAAATGATTAACGAGAAAATTAATGTCATTGTGGTAAAAGCATGGGGTGCTTTGTACTACATTTTTACACCAACTCAGCATTTCAGAATAGAACGAGTAAGAAATTATAACAATTAATATAGAGCACCCCACGCTTTTATCCCAATGACATCAACTTTCTTGTTATCATTTTATTCTTATATTAAGAATTTTTTTTTTACTTTTTAGTTCAATTCACTATGAAAGCATGTTTTTTAGTTTTTTTTTTAAACTATAATTTATTTTCTTTTGTACTAAAAAAAAATCCATTTAAAATTGACAAGGTTAAAATTGCTCGTGCATGGTGTAGCTAAAAATGTTTTTTTTTTAAGAGAACTTTTTTTACTAAATTACATTTTCTCTTAGATTAGCATCTCCATATTTAAACAACCACCTTGCTTTAATTTTAAAAAAACATCCAAAAATTCTAAGCTTATACACGGACATATTTGATGGCATTCAAAATGGAAATCTAAATATCAGCTTTAAAATTTTACAATACTTTTTATTTTATATGTAAAAACAAAATCCATCCTATATATCCTTTTGATATAATATAATATAATCATTTCCTCTTTCAGCTGTTATTCCTGGTTCCAACCTAGCCTACATGTGTACTCAAGTGAAATCATGTGTAGAAGAAGAACAAAGCAAAGCTTTATGGGTGCCTAGTGGTTCATTATAACATTTTGTTATCATCTTGTAAGGAATTTGCACTTTTGTGAATTTTTAGTGATATTAAACTCAAATCTCTTCTAATTGCTCATATGCATGGTTTTGCTGGAAAAAGATGCTGACATGCATGATACTATATAATATATGCTATTAAATGTACAGAGATAGACTGAGCTATTTTACTTGCTCATCTGTTGGGTACTTTACAAAGGGGAAAAAAGTGATTTTTAAAGCATTATTATATCAAATGTTTACTTTGTTGAATAATGTACTCAGTCAGATGCTATGCAGTTTCCATGCTCATTCAAAACATTTTTAAAACAATATTCATTACTATATGAAAGTAGGTTTTTAAACATTTTAATTTTTTAATAATTATGGATATAAAAATATGTAAAATGTTATTACCCATCAAATTGATTCGTGTGGTGGGCTTTTACATTATTTGGCAGCTTTTACTTGGTGCATCAAATGCTGAATTTTAGGCAGCTCCATTGTATGATTGTATTTTATAGAGGAATGTTATACCATCCGTATGTAAAACCTGCTACTATTTAGTACACTTTCTGTTATTTTAGTAACTATTTTTAAGTCCGCCCAATCATTTCTAAGCAACTTGCCACCATTTACAATTTCATTTCTCAAATTACTTACGAATCAAAAAATTTTTTAATGATTATATATCAGATGTTGATCATACAGAGCTGAAATAATCATGCTGTAGATTAAATTAATGTACCTAACAGTATTGTTCATTTATATGAATTTTTTTACGAACATTTTAATACATGTTTGAAACTGTCCTTTTGCATTCTTTCAAGTTGTGTATTCTTCATGTTAGTAAAATATTTATTTCAGTATGAGTTAAATCAGATAATAAATTGTTGATTTTTAAATTTGTTTAATCCCAAAAAAGTTGAATCAATCTATCATAGAAAGCAAAGAGGAAAAGTAATGTTGTAAAGGCTGTCTTTGCCATATGTTAAGAAGTGTGAACTAATGGCAGAATGCATTATCAGACAGAAAAACATTTTAACTCATTGTATTTGAAAGTTTTAAGTCGAAAATACTTGGGAGTTAAAATTTTTATTTAAAACCTTTGGTTGATTAACTTTGATATTTTATAACTTGATTTGCAGTTATAGTTGTTTTTTATTGAATTTTGAATGTGATTGACAATGATTATTACAAATATTACTATAATTTTTTTTTCTTTTGTATTTATTACTGACTCATCCGAGGAAAGAAAATTCATTAAATCCGGTCACTTTTAGGGAAGCTGTATAAAAAAAATCAACTTGCAGTTATATGGGGCAAATTACTTACATACTACCATAAACTTCACATACTGTAACATTTTTTAAACTTATATATATATAATTGAGGAATATACATGTTTTTAAAATTATTTGCTGACATGAAGAACATTCATTTATATTAAAAAAAAATTGTTAGGATTCTGTCCCTTATGGCAACTTTTCTCATTGTTTATATTTTGTCAAAAAGTATTCTATGAATTCTAAAAATTTCCATTTATTGTTTTTAAAAATATCTGATCTTTCTTTGAAAATATTAAAACTTCATGAATCTTAGCATAATTGTAGTTTTAACACGTATTAAGCTCTTATTAGTAAGATGCTTGTTGGTTAATATGCATGTTATGATAAGTGAGTTGAGCTTTTTCTGTGTTTGCAAAATGATTTTTTTTAAATACATGAAACAGTATTAGTTTAAACTGAAAGTGTTTGTGTAGATATGTTGTAAAAAGATGTGTTATATTTTCCACAGCCTTATTATTTTTTACTTTTTTCCATGTACCGAAACTAACCTGCTGCTAGTTTTATTGATATATTGTTGTGGAAGGTTTTATTGCTGATTTGCACCATGTGATATCTATGTTTGTTGTAAATCTCCATGTATTATATTAAATTATTTATAAAAATGAAGTTTTTAAGTATGGTTATTATGTTAAAGTGTAGAAAAAGCGTCTTTTTTTTAGTATTATTACAGTCGATAATTTAAAAGTTTTTATGTAATATTTAATAAATTTCATGACCTGAATGATAACTTTGCATGCCTGTATGAAATCTGTTTTATCTTAAATGTAAGTTATGATTAGGATTTTGATGTTCTTTTAATATAAGTATTAGTTCAGAGCTCTTCTAGCAATAATTTTAATGTAGGCAGTGAAAATTATCAGTCATTACAATTGTCATATGTAATAGTTGAAACAATATAGTGCTTTTATGGTAAATGATGCTTTTAAAGCTCTCTTGAGCTAGTGCAATTATGTATTGTCATTTTTTATAAAATAAAATAAAAGCATGAAAAAGTATTTAAAACCTATTATTTTCCTGAGAACAATGTTGATATCATTATGACTGTATTTGAAAATTATTCAGAATCTTGATCTATACTGTAAATCAATCTGTGATTTTGAACTGTAAAAAATGAACAAATTATATTTAATATGCATTGTTAAAAATGTACATGACTGTAAAATTGTTGGAAATTTTAACATTCAGTTAAATTACAGTAAACTGGCATTATATGATTTTTTTCTTTTTTTTTTTATGATCAGTTTTTATGACAAATTGCAGATTTTTTTAATGTAATTTTTTCCTCATGTAATTACAAAAATATTTTTTGACACAAAATCGTTTCTCTTTAGTTTCTAGTCCTATTCGTTAAATTGCTAATTCAATTATTCTAAAACTTAAATTTAATAATCACTATTTTTACTGTAATGCCAGTTTTATCAATTCATAATTATGTTATGTGAAATGGATTTGTTCCAAATTCAAATTATTGTGTATAAGTTAACAGGGTATATTCAAATCATTATTTTTTAGTATTAAATGTACATATTTATTATAAGGACATTTATATTGTAAATTATATTTTATTTGCTTTCTTTGAAATATGTTGAGAAAATCATTCTTTTATTAAAATTATACTTAAGGAAAACCAAGTTTTAATATTTCTGTTGATTCCAATGTGAAATTGGACAAAATTTTAAAAAAATTGCTTTTTATGTATTGTATTCAAATTTATAATTTAAAAAAAAAATTAAGTACTCTTTTAACAACAAATAGGTATGGACTATTGTGAAAAAGTATTTCATTTTTATCATTGAAGCAAATCATCTTTAAATTTTCTCTTCTCTTAGATGTGCATTTTGCTAGTCAACTTTTATTCTGTGTTCTAATATCCTCCTCCCTTTATCTGAAACTTTTTCTTTTATGTATTTAATACCTGTTCAAAGTTAATATAATGTCACAATATTACTGCTGTATCTTTTCCTTTTGTCTCAATATCTTTTTATTTATAATTGTAAGAGGGGGAGAAGAATCATACAAAAATGTTATAAATAATTTGGACATTTTCCAACAAATTTAACCTTTTTAGAAATCTTTTTTTTTTACTCCGTAAAAGTTTTCTAAATTTATTATCTTTAAAAATTTCATCCTTTTTTTTTTCCTTTTAAAATGTTTTAGTTCTACCTTGCACGTAAAAGCCAATATATTTCATTTATTGAATAAAAAGGTTGCTATAACTCTTTCCTGCCAAGCTATCTTTGCTCACTTTAAATGCATTTTTACCTGCAGGAATTGTTTTGACTATATTGAATGGCAAAATATATATCCGTCCTATTCTGAAAGGAAAAAAAAAGAGTTATAATTGGTATTACTAATATACACTAGTATTTACTTACTAGTATTTTATACGCCTTGTGCAAATAAAATTGAAGTAATTAAATAATTTTGCCATTCATAACTAGAATTAGAGCTTCCAGTGAGGAATTTAACAAGAATAACATTAAGTTGGGTATCTTTACTTCCTTTTAATACACATATTTCATGATGTAAGTTTTTTGTTTTTCAATATATTACTTTTAAACATAGCAATTGTAGTTTGACATATAAAATTTTGGAATATTTTTCTTTAAATTATATGAGAAATATCTGAAACATTTCCATGAAAATTTATTGTTCAATTTGTGTATTTATGAATACTTAAACAAATGGATTGATTTGGAAATTAAAAGTGAAAAATTATGAATTAAAAGTAACAAAACTGTCTTCTGTTCTAGAAGTTTGTTCAAATTTAAATTAGAAATAAAAGTGATCAAATAATACTTTGTATAGAAAAAATATATAGAACAAAAATGAGCTTGTGGATAAAGGTAGTTAATTCGGAGTAGTTGCAATCGGAAAATAAATTAGTTTAAATTTTTCTTCAAAAATTTGCTGATAGATTCACTATATAATTTTAAATTCTATCTGCTTTTTATGTTAAAAAATAATAATTTCAGTAACAGTTTTATAATATGCCTATATATTTTGAAATTTTTAATAATACTTTAGTTGATTTGAAAAATAAACTTTGGTGTTGGTTTTTGTAGTAGATATTTAACAAGAATTTTTATTCTTACTTTGTGATAGTTTATGAATAAGTACAATAGATTTTATATATATACGAGTTTTGTTCTTTATAGTCTCTTTTATAACTTAATCCTCGGTATTTTAAATGTTTTTTTATTGATTTCCGTGATAATATTACAGAATTTTCCATCCTATCCTTTTAATGTATGTAGTTAGTAAATTTATGATGTTTTCTTGAAGTTTTTTTGTTGGATTATATGAAATGTTATTTATATCTTGCTATATAGCAGCTGTTTATGCAAGTTTAGAGAGCATGCATTTTTGTGATAATTTTTATTTTGCAATGCAAAAGCGTGCTGTTAGATTTTTTTTTCATAATTAAATCATGTGACATTTATACTTCAGTATTGAATTTTTTTTATTATATTTAAAAAATTGGTTATGGGAAATGGTTTGCATAACTTGAAGATATCAGTCATGTGAAACACAGCTTTATATTGTTTCTTGAAAAAAGTGTGGATATTAGTTTATGATGTAAAGTTATGTGAAATAGAGAATAAAATGATTACATTGTTTATAGGTGTACTACTTTTTTCAAACTTATTTATATTTAAACGATTTCAATTTAATGTGCACGATAAACCAAAGTTTCATTTATTTGCTCAAAGAACTGTTACAGCATTACAATTGCTAATGATTATTCAATTCCTACTATTAGCTCACACTCATTATATTTATTTATCTTTGTGGAATTTTCAATTGTTAATAAAATACATTTTAAAGTGCTCACAATTGAGCCAAAATTTTATATACATGATTTTGGATGACAATACAATAATTTAATTATTATTAATAAAAATTAATTGATTAAAACTAATTATTTAAAGAATTACAAATACACACACAGCTGCATTGGCATCATTTTTGGCGACTTGTGTCAAAACTTTAAAAGATTTTCTCACGTTTAAAGCATTCAGTTGAACTGAAATTTTATATGTATGATTGTTTTGTTTGACAATACGATACTTTAATGATAAGTAATAAAAATTAATTACCACTAAATGTTGTGATTCTGTCATATGTATATACATATTCATATTAATTGTAACTATTTGATAAAAAGTAGCTAAAATACAATTTTTCTTTGTTGATCTAAATAGGAATTGAGACTTAATTTTTTTTTTATATTACTTGTTTTTTGTAAAAATCTTAAGTTATTTTAGTTATCAAAGATGTGAACTATATTGCATATGTCAAATATTTAGTAGTTCATTACCATTATTTTCTACAGCAGGGGGGGGGGTGCTAATTTCATTGGTAAAAATAATGGCATTTATTTTTATAGTGCTTTTTTTTACTTCCAGCAGCTTTTACTATTGTAAGTTATTGTATTCAATTATAAAAAGAAAATGGAAATTGTATTCATAATTTCATTGGAAAAAGATTTTTGAAGATGATCAATACATACAAGATAGTTTGTTATGATATAATACTTTATAGCATACAAGACAGATATAGACACATGGTAGTTTACTATTTTTCTTTCTTTTCTTGAAAAATTGAACAAAATTATTTGTGATAAAAAAACACAAATAAATGCATATATAATATAATTTGAAATTAATATGTTAACTTCCTGTGGTTTATAATAATTTACTTCCTCAATTTTGGCTGAGCCAATCCAGTAGTGTACAAAGACCTCTCTCCCTTCTTATTGTGGGCGGGGGTTATATTCTAAAAAAACATGTAGATGAAAGTGCCGAATCATGAGTTCTAAGGTAAAAATTAAAAATCTATTGGTCCAGTGTGGGGAGGTAAACCCCCAAACATCACCCTTGTGTGTGCCAATCGTTATTACTAGGCTTTTTCTCGAAATAAATTATTTTAGCTGTATCATTTACATGACATTAAGTTTGAAATAGAATTTAGAAATATTAGATTAGAATCTTTATACGTAGAAATACCCTAGAGCAGCGGTACTCAACCTTTTTTCCCGCTGGGCCTCATACACATGACAGTTATTTCATGCGGATAATGGGAAAAAACACACTATAAGACAAAAGCAACATTGACAAACAAAATTGATCAAAATATTAAAACTCATTTTCGGCTTTTATTTTAATACTATATTAACCTTTCTATCAAACACACACAAATATTTATTTTATGAATTTTTTACTGGGTTTTGGGATATATTCTATTTCCTTTCATCTAAGACCAAGCCTTTTGCTTACATTCTATTATTAAAAAAACAAATTGATAGCAAAATTCATAGATTTGATTGATATAATTTCCTTATAATTTTTAGTACAATGGACCATGGCCGGGCCTCAGGTTGAGTATCGCTGCCCTAGAGATTCCAAGTTATAATAATAAATGATGAGAATTAAAAAAAAAATGAATTCACAATCATTTAGGCAGTGAGACTCAAGAATCATTAAATTGAAGTCTGAACAACTTTAAACATTGTATTTATTAACATTAAGATAAATAGTTAAATTCCTAAATGTAAACATATTAATCTAACATTTAATTTTGCAAACATTTTAAGAAACAGTCATATTAATAAACTTTCGAATAAGCAGATCATGCGCATTTGCATATTAAGGGAAGAATTGATCTCTCTCTCATAAGAAAAAAGAACTTTATGCAAATTAGATGCAGCATGTTCGATAGTAATATGATTAAATAGTATCACGCGCAATCTGCTTGTACATTACATGGTGGAAATTTCAGGAAAGATAGAAAATTGAGGTCGGCTGTGAAGGTTAATTTCCGACCATAAAAATAATTCTCCTTGCTCATCTGTCTGGCCTGTCATAGGTTTTGGAACAGTTATTTGAAAACTTTATATTTAAATATAATTCATTCAAAGAGGGGCTCTATTTTTACATATAGGAAGATTTCTTTTTGAAATTTGAACATATTTTGGATATGGAAAATATAGTTATATGAGAATGTATAGAGAAATAAAAAAAAAAAAATTTATATGGGAAAATATATTTTATATACCCTTGGACACACCCATCTTTTTAGTGATAAATATATCTAAAATTGTTAAAGTGCATGTTTGCTTTAATATTTTAAAAACAAATGTAGATTCACAACTTCATTCACTGTATTAGTATTAAAAGGGACCTTGGGAAGCCTAGTGGTTAGAGCGTCGGACTCCAGGCCGGAAGGCCTTGGTTCGATGCCCGATGCCACCAAATACCCTCCGAGTACACACGAAATACGTGCTCGTTAAATCAATGGGTCTGAAAGTCTTGTGGGCTGATTCACGAGTGCGGGGGACTGGAGAATATTTCCCTCCCCTTCAGTCCCATGTCTAAATTGTAGAGGTAGAGATAGGTGGTGTCGCCATCTATCGTCCCTTCGGGGAATTCCACCGAGCTAATTCGTACTGCCACCTGTATGGTGCTCAAGGCCAACGACAGGCGTACTTCTAGCCCCTTGCCACGATGAATTCCGTGGGTCTCGATCTGGCTACGTCAGACATGTAGCATTAGCCACAACCACAACAACAGTATTAAAAGGTCTTCAAAGTAGTCTATTGGATTTAAGTTATATTTATATATATATATATATATTTGCATCCCCCCCCCCTACCCATCCATACCCAAAAAGATTTATTATTGGCTTAGTACTAAATACACTCTCAGTTAACTATTTTGGAAAGCACCAGCCACACATTATCATCCACTAATTCGTATTACTTTAATGTACTCATGGCAACCAAGCCGAAATTAAAGTCTATGGGAAATGGCTGTATTTCAAACTCATTTGAATTCAAAACATCACAATTGTTTTTTGGATCAGAGTAAAATTATCAGAGTAATTCAATGCAAACTTCAAGATTGTTGACATGACTCAACAACATTCTATATGATTCTTCAAGAATCGATTTCTGAATTTTAAGATAATTTATAAGGTATTCTCCTTCTCTTTCTGGAAGGCAGGAAACACGAACACATTTTTAACACTGGTGTAATTGCCTTTAACTTCACCACAGCGAGCTCTTAGCGATTAGAGAAGCCCTCACGAGATAAACTTGTCTGACTCGTACACTATGGATTCTACAGAAGGACCGACAATCCTTTCAGTTTTTAAATCTGCCTTAGAGGCAGGCCATCATAAATGTGGAGAGACTAACTTCACCTCCTCCATAAATTTCCTACTCCAGCAGTGGAAATCCTTAATATAATGAATACCTCCACGCGTAAATATTGAAGGCTATGAGTGTGCTGATTCTTTGACCAAAGAAGCCAGAGACCATGGCCAACCTTGAATCCAACCATCACACTTGCTGATGTAAACGTTGTGGCTAGATCTAGACTTTTACCCCATTCCTTTAAGAAACCACTCATAACGTACTTCGATTCCCCAAGAACCATAACATCCACAATCGCAAGACTAAGAACTCAGCATTGCAAAGACATGAAAATCCATCCTGACATAACAATACCTTGCATACAGTGTACAAACTATCCCGAAATTCAACCGCTTTCACCAAAACATATCTTCGAGTGCCCAGCTTTCACCCTAAAAGCGCTAAAGCTCGGTTCAACTCCACTTATGGACCCCCTGCAGGAAATCCTCTGTAACCTGAACGCTTCGGAATTAGTAGCTGCAGTTGTTGTCCCCTTCATGATTGTCAGGATATTGAGCAATATTGTTTATAGGTCACTGTATTAGAAATATCTTGAATTCAACGACATGCGGAACAATGAAGACCTGCGAACTAAAATTAATAAAAACAATTTTATTAATGTTATATACTGATGAAAACAATGGCAAATGGGATAGGTATTGAGACGCAAACCTTTTTAGATCAGGGTATAATATGTTTGTGAACGTGCTTTTTCAGTGACCTTTGTTGATTCGAAAAAAATTGGAGCTGCTTAACTCATAAAACTAGGTAATTTAGCGATTGGTTACTACAATTATTGAATCAAACATTGTGAAATCAAAGTAGTATTACTTGTCAGCTTAACTATGTATGTTTAAATATGTTTCTTTCACTATAGAACTCTACTGAGACATAGCCGGGCGTGTTCTCGTGCCTATGGCCACTCGATTAAAACCTATCTATGAAGGGACTTCTTAAACGCGGCAAAGTTTCCAAAGAAGTCTACAGACACAAACAAAATCACCAGTGGTAAACAAAATATAATATTTATGCCACAAAATCGCCAATGTTCTATTGCAAATCTTGTACGACA
This sequence comes from Trichonephila inaurata madagascariensis, assembly GCA_019973955.1. Taxonomy (NCBI): domain Eukaryota; kingdom Metazoa; phylum Arthropoda; class Arachnida; order Araneae; family Nephilidae; genus Trichonephila; species Trichonephila inaurata. The sequence continues at coordinate 67,385 of BMAV01014908.1, forward strand.
TGAAACTGCTCAAACCAAATCTTAATGTACATCACTCGAATATTCATTTGTCTAAGATTACGGTAATTTGCATAATTGAAGTATTGCTATATTAAAAAAACAAAAGTAAAGAACTCGACGTACTCTTCTATAACCTGTCAAACATAGCTTTAAGAGAAAATAATTCCTGTGTTAGAAAAGCGACTCTCACAGTCATTATGAGTTCTTCGGAACTGTTAGACATACAGACTTGAAATTTGCCGAGCATTCTTCATTGGTTGAGTAAAAATCCGTTAAGATCGGATTTTACAGAAATGAACTGTCAAAGGGAAAGGAGTTGTAAACGACAAATATACTTCGGTCTTGGAAATTCAAGTCTTATCCTTTTAAATCAAAAGGTGACAGCTCTAAGAATGTTTTTGGGTACAATTCAAAGCTTACTGCTAGGATTTACATATCAAATACCGAAAAACAAATAGTCGTACAACAATAGAAATAATTAGCGAAGAGGGTTAGTTATATTAGCTAATAGGAAATTTTATTATACTCGTATAATTATATTCCAATGTATACCCACTATACGTGGAAAAAGTCCATTTAGGAGTTTGTATACCATACTTTTTGTAGATGCAATTTTATCAGAATTTTTTTCCCCTATGGGTTACTGTATTTTACATGAGAAATACTCGAAATTCGTTGTACGTATAAAAAATTTATGTATATATTTTTGAACTGTGAATCTTACTTCTGCTTCTGTAATGAGCCACCAAAAGTCAGTCACTGCCCATGTGAAAGCCGAAAGTCAGCGGCCCACTGCCCAACACAATAAGTGTCATCTACACGCATAAAGTTGAATCAAAGGTAGTACAAAAAGCTGAAGGATTCTAATTAGTGACGCAGCGGCACGATGTTTCCACCCGATAGGAGGCCCATTGCCTGGGAGACATTCTAAGTTCAAGGTTGACGACTTCTACCGCAAAGAGGTCTTTGGCCTTGCTTGCCGTATTAACAGAATTGTCATCTTGTATAGATAGGAATCTCCCTTGCATCATCTTGGGAAACAAAAGGAATATTTTGCTATAAATTATAAACATAAAAAGATAGAGTAAAAAAGAGTTTT
>BMAV01014908.1:70066-100431 GCA_019973955.1 Trichonephila inaurata madagascariensis
TCGCTGCCCTACACGGCGGGTCTTTAGCGGTACGGGGCTCGAACTCGTGACAAGGTAAGCCGCGATCCGATACCCATACCACTCGGCTACCGCGGCCACGAGTTAATACTAGGAATTGAATGAAAAACCATTGATGTATGTATACAGGGCAATCTACTAAGACTGTGCTTCTGTCCCAAAATTACTATATTGGAAATCACAATAAATAATTTCCGCAAAGTCTGCTGTCTTATACAAATATTTTAAAGGGGAAAATGCGGTTGCTTACTGGTAATGGCGGCGAATTTATGGCTGGCATTGTCGAGTAGCGACTTTGAGTCCTGATAATATTGAAAGTCCGCCGTGAAGAAGGGTTGATGCACGTTAAATCTGTCGTGACTCAAAATCCTCACGTTGGCATGATGTGGAAGTTAGGCATTCGAGTTACTTCAAATGTATCGTTAATAAACATTCACTTACTCATTAAGTGAAAAAAATATTTTATGCAAAAATATGACAAGAAGAAAGCCAATTGACAAGGAAACAGTTCTCGAGATAATATCGTCGTATACCGTACGTGCTCTGATATTTTCTTCTTGCTATTTTTGATGTGTACGTATTCGAGATATAGCGAGATTCTTATAGTGGTAGTGTTTTTAAGAGATTCAATTTATCCACATGGTACTGAAATTGTTCTCATTCGGGATTTTTTCTGTGGCGAAGGCATGGATTTTTCTTTGAAACCAGGAATTTAGATTCTTGAAAATATTCGATATAGAACAGGGATTGGCAAGGTGATGTGTAATTTGTTGCTTGAGAAGAAATGAAAATGGAAAGATAATCCAAAAAAGCTGGTATTATCTCTGTGTCCCCCCCCCCCTCAGTGCAATTTAAGTCTTACTATTACACCATGCTTCAAATTGCGTGTGCCTATAAATAGGCATACACAAAATCCTTAACCATTTGAAAAAGAGGGACGAACATAGTATTTTTTTGTAAGTATGAAATATGTATATATGAAATATGTATATATGTATATATGAAGTATGTATATATGTATATATGAAGTATGTATATATGAAACAATCTTCATAGCATGTAGAGTGTACTTATAAAAGGGAGAAAAATTAAGAGTTTTTGTGTTCCACAATTAAAAAATAAAAATTAGAGTGAAAACATTAAAATTGTAAATTAAATTCTTTCATTTTCTTAAATTATTAAGTATTATGCTTAGTTATACACGCAATAGCCGGCTGGGTGGCGTAGTTGGTTTATCGCTGGCCCTCTGTACCCAAGGTTGCGGGTTCTACCTCGGCCCAAGTCGGTGGATTTTTCTGAAGCAGAATGGCAGCATATGGCCATGTCGTATGATTATACGGTATGAAAAATATCCCTTGAGTGTCCGTTTGGCTTGGATGCTCTTGGAAAAATTCTTAAGTACAAAGTTCTCTCTCGCATCGGCAGAGTTCAGGTGCCTCCCTTTGGGGAAGAAACTGGGCGTTAAAATTACTTGCGGTAATTGGTATCGCCTAAATAGTGTCGTACTAAAAAGTGATACCAGCTCCTGGGGAATGTACTAGGTCTCAAAGGTAGAAATACCAATACTCAGCTCCATTACAGAAAAAAAAAAGTTTTACGCAATAAAAAATGTGCCTTTTTTAAAAAATGTTTTGGGCAAAAAGATTGACCGGTTAAGGAATCAGTAGAATTAAGAAATTTAGAATCAGTTTAATGTGGCAAATGTACCCCATCACACTTCTCAATAATTTTTCAATTTTTTTTTTTTTTTGGAAATCAGAAGTGTGGTGGCTTATTAAAGTTCTCACCACAGCTTGTCAAATTATTTTCGTATCTATATCTTGTTGATTATTCTTGTTTATCTTCGTGCAAGAAAGCTTTTGCTCACAATTATATGTTGATCCAAATACAGAAGATATTTTTGTCTATTTGGCTTGGTGGGCCGTTATTTGCCCAGTAGATAGAGTAAAACAATTAACCATGTGACGTCTCTCGCGTCCTTCTTCTAACATAACTCCTAAGTTCTTTGACGGCCACGATTAATGGCAAAACTTTTCCAACCCAATACCAAGAAGAGAAACGAATCGAATATGCAAATGAGATATACTTTAAAAGGATAGAAAGTTTGGTGAGATAGAACGGCAAACCTAGAGATAACTTAGTGCGGAATTGTTTGGAATAAAGGTTAGACGTCCTACAGCTCTGGAAGAAGGATACGCTCATCGCAATTGAATATAATAAAGATTAAGAAAGCCTGAGTCTTCTCACCTACTATCAATATAATAGGAATTTCTTCAACCTAGGAAGGAAGGTGACTTTATAAAAGGTAATATTTTGTATAGGAAGTTAGATTAGACAGTTAAATTATTATAATTAAGATAAGTGATCTAGTTGCGCGATCTGACTTGAATATAAGGTTTAATTGTTGGCTCATTTTCACTTTAAGAAAGTTGTTATTTAGAATTAAGTAATTTAAGTTATTCTTAATAAAAGTTGTGTTAAGAATTACATAATGTCTCATCATTTAGATAATCCCACACCTCTAGCTTACGCGAATCACCCCAGACATAGTCATCACAGGATGGCTATGTCTCAACCAATTAATCCCGAAAGGAAAACATCTAAAAATTTAAATAATGTTGCTTAATTCGTGTTTTTATAAATGCTGACATTTCAAAGAGTTTAAAAGAATTACAATCAAGTTAAAATAAAATTTGTAATTTTACGTGTTGAATAAATTTAAATTAAAAAAAAAAAATCTTTTATTTGTTAACTTTGAGCAAAAAGAAATTTTGACACGAATTTTCTTATGAATTCTTTTCTTCTGAATCTTCTAGATTCAGTTAATAAAAAATGTCATTAAGATGACGACTTTTGGTGAGGTGTGGATGTTTGGAAAGGGGGTGCCAGCTCAGGTGTCGTTCTCGTTACTAGACCATGGCTCAGAATTACGAAGTCCGCCGCCAATACCCCTCATGTTGTTTCAAAATGTGACGTAAATAAAATTAAAGCAAATGAAGAATTTGACTTTTGTTATAAGAAGTACTCGATCTGAAAGCCCGTAATGTTAGTTATGATGCTCGTTAAGTCTGTGGAAGCCCTCGCGTTCATGTGGCATGGAAGTTTGGAGAGGGGGATTCTTGCTCAGGTCGTCCTTGTCGTTTGACCGGTTCAAAATTACAGTCTTTCACCAGCAAATTTTGGTGCGCGATGTCAGTAAAATAAAATAAAATGAAAAGTCATCACATGAATGAATTCATGTTTATTTAAATATAAAAAATTTTACTGTTTTATTTTCAGCAGAAAGTAGTGATGCTAAAGAAATGAAGTTATAAGGGTTAGAATATTTTAAAAAATTTCGTATATTTAAGTGAAAAATAATCATACTTTTATTTTAGAATCTTAAAAAAAAAAATTATTATATTCTGTTTTACACAATGGCTTTTTTCAAAATTTAATTTTATTCTTTTTTTTATTATTATTTTATAAACATACATAATCTACTTTCTAAACTTTTTTAAAAAAAAATAAACAGCAATTTTTCTTTAAAAATAATTAATTTTATGCTTTATAATCATATATAACGAAACTTTCTTATTTTTAGTTTAAACAAATAGACTAAAATAAAAATACTACAGTAGTTCATATGTTCTCTGTATTTTTTTACACTCATTTATTGTATTATTCTTTTCTTTAAAATAAATTGTATTTTTAATAACTTAATAATGAAACAAATATTTTATTTATTTTTACATTCATTACATTTTCCGCAATATTCTATTTATTATAACAACAATAACTTTAAATAAAAAAAAAATAAGAAATAAAATTCTGTTTGTTTGTTTTGTATTTTGTTTTACTCGCGCGCACAAAAATATGCACCGTGCATTCGAAAGTAAAAAATACTTTTCGTGATATTGTGATTGTTCAAACTGAAGAGTTCTGGTAAACAATGCAAAGCCATTTCATTCATGGTCTTAAATTTTATTCATACGCTATTTTTGTGACTCAAACTCGTCAACTGCTATTTTGAAAAATAATATACGATGAGAAATATTCTGATTTAAATATGAATTGTTGAAATACTTTCTCACGTAATACTTTTATTTTTAGAATAAATTCTTTATTCAATGAGCAAATGTGTGTGCATATTCTAATTTTGTACAGATTTTGCGGACTTCTTGAGTCGGTAATGTTATGTTGTAGATACGATTTACACATGTAGGGAAAGTCCGAGTAGTTGCAGGCAGTTATTTCGGAGTCAATCGTAAATTATTTTTGAGCTATTATCCAGTTACTACAGTAGATTTAAATAACAGGAAGCAACACACGTAAAATCTATACCAATATGCAGTGAAAATCGCTTGACACGACACTGAAGGGAATGAAATATTTGTTCGTGTTAAAAGAATTTCGTTCTCGAAGTTCTTTTAACACGAACAAAAATATTGTAAACAAACCATGCATTGCAAAACCCCCATATATATACAAAATTAAGTTTATTAGAGTTTATTTTATTTACACAGATATGTAGGTATGCATATATTTAAAAAAAATCAATGAAACAAAAACATTCACAAGAATTTAAAGAAATTTCGGAAAATACTCTGATATTTTTTTTTCTTTGCATTGCTTTTCATAATATTAAATCACCAAAAAATTGTTCGATATCGTCCATTTTGTTATTCATTTTACAATTAGAATGTGCGTCTAAATAATTGCGCACACTTTCATGGCGTTCCTCACTTCGGATGATGTAGGAACAGGAGCAGCATTATTCATTTCATTTTCATCGATCGTGGGAATCTGAATAAATTATATTTTTTGAGCTTTGAACAAACTCCAAAATGTCTTTGTCTGCTATAGTTGCGGCTATACACACATGATCATCATATGTGCAATGAATTCTTCCGATAATACAATAGGACAGTCCAATCCGGCTTGGGTTTTCAGTACTTTGTTCATTCTCAGAAGAAAAATCTTTTCGTGTTAAACGTTTTTCTTTTTGTGTTAAGAGAAAAATGCATGAAAATATATAGCAGTTTGTCGGGACCATATTTGTATTATTTCTTGTTATTCGTCTTAAGCGTTTATTTCATCTTAAGCGTTTTCGCGTTAAATGTATTTCACTGTTTGTAAAATACGCAGTCAATGAAAACGCGTAGTTGCTCTAAAACTTTGACTCTAATGTTACTTCTCTGCATTGTCCTTATATAGGCTTCTGAATGTTTTATATAAGAGTTTCTAACCCAAGATAATAATCCCAGGACTTTTGTAGCAAAATCTAATTTTGTCACTAAATTTGATGCCGTCTCTCGTCAAAGTCACTTGTGTATCTCTTTACGATTATTAAAAGAGTATCTCTCTTTATACGCCGGCGATTTTTTTCAGTCATAATACCGGTAGAGAAAGAGTTCTACATTTCTGTAACACACAATGACGACATTTTAACAAAATAAGTTCTCTTAAGGATGTTTTCGCGTATTGTTAAGGATTCAGAACTTTCAAATAGAAAATGATATTTAGCATTCATATAATATGTCGATTTCATTATCCTATAGAAAATATTAAATTTTACAATGTCTCAAAATGCTATCTGAGGCAACTTATTTCTTCGGGCATAAAATATGTTTCATATTTCATCTCATATTATAATGATGCATTGAGCTTTCATTTTAAAAGGAAACTTTATGTATATATGGAATGTTTTTAAATTGTCAGGATGAAGTATGATAAACAGATTAACGTTATACAATGTCACTAATTATACCAGAGTACATCAAAAAGTTTTGAAATAATTATCCAGAGTTACGCATTTCTTTCAGTATTTCTTGACCTTTCGAACATCACCATTGTACGGAAAACCATTGTTTCTGCTCTTGAAAAATATCCATATTTGGAAAAATAACCGAGAAATGTTATTTATATTTATTCTATTTTTTACCTCTTTTTATTTTAAAATTAAGGTATCCGACTACGTTCGAAACCGTGATTTTAAAAAAGCGCATAAATGGATACTTTTCATAATATTTAGTGTCACTTAGATTAGAATACATGTATAAAATTGTTTTAAGGACATTTTGACAAAAAAAAAATTGTTTAAATACATTATTTCGGCAAAAAATTAACTTAGAACAACCCTTTTACAAAATGTTCTTCTTTTGTGAAATATGCTTCTATTACAATAATATTTTGCCTGTATATAGCTCAGACCTCTGTACAGAGGCTCAACTATGATTTTTGAAAAATTTACATTATTTTCAGAGTTACAACCCATTGAAATAGTTTCTTAAAATTTCTCCCCTCTTTTGTCGTAAAATATGGATAAACCCACTTCTAAGTTATATATTTCAAACATTCTAGTTGAGCCTCTGTACAGAGGTCTGAGCTATATACGGGCAAAATATTATTATAATAGAAGCATTTTTCCCAAAAGGAGAACATTTTGAAAATGGGTCATTCTATGTTCTTTTTTTGTCGAAATATTGTAATTAAATAATTTTTTATTGTAATACTATTCTTAAAACAATTTTATATACATTTTCTAATCTAAGTGGCACTAAATATCATAAGTATTATCCATTTATACGCTTTTGCAAAATCACGGTTCCGAACGTATTCGGATACCTTAAATCTTTCTGTATTTTTACACACACTTTCAACAAGTCAAAACATTTTCTCGAGTTTAATAAAATATCATTGTTAAACTCGATGTTGTCTTGGTTGGTGAAAGAATACAACAAGAGAATATTTTGGCATGGCAAACATTAAAATGTATGAAATGAATGTGAAAAAGATATTTCAAGGGGTTCAATTTCCCCCTGCATGGCAAGCACGTCTTTCTCTTTTTCCCTCCAAGTTTAAATTTTATGATGAAATTTAATACTTGAATAACATATCAAATACTTATTACCTATAATAACGCCAAAATATAATACATTTTTTTCAAATAAATACACAATGTCCTTTACTATATAAGAATAACTTTTTAGATATAATCTCTGTAAAAACATTTAAAAACAGATTTTTGATTTCGACATACAAAAAATCCTTTCAGTATGTATTTTTGTTTGCTGTTTGTATTTTACTAATCTATTTTCTAGAAATTTTAAAACTGAAAAAAAAAAACAACATTAGCATCGTGTATAGAACGTATTTTATTTTTACCTGAAGACTTCATCACAAGCCGTCTGGAAACAAAATGAATCGTAAATTTTTTATGGGTTCAGTGGCTTCTCTGTCTGTTCCAAAACTAAACTCACAAAATTGAATAAAGGACGAAATGGATCTTATAAAATATAATAATTGGACGGAGAAAATAGTTATCTTATTCACATTGTTTTACATAATTATATTTTATTTCTTTTACAGTATTCTGAATAATGAAGAGATTTTTTAAATGGCTAGACATGCGGAACTTCTTTTGAATCTTATGCTACAAAAACGCACGCAAAACTTATACCATTGTATTCTGAATCAAAACACAGAGCATGATTATACGATATTTCAATTTCATCCAATCTTTGAATCAAAAGAACTCTAGAAATACAAATGGCAAATTTAATGAACCCGACTACCGGCCATTATAGCGATTTTAATGCAATAAAATACATTCGAAATAGCAAACGATATTTTTACTTCGCTTTTAACCTCCAATTTCTAAAAGTTTTCTGAATATATTTTTCTTAAAAATCTAAGAACCTATAAAGGGATCCTTAAAACAAATATGAAAGTATATTCAGAAAGTGGGTGAAAAAGCGATCCCAGTAGAAATTTAATTACTTTTTGCTCTTTATTGCATTCAAATCGATATGCTTATCTATGTTTGAGGTCAAAAGGAGAATTTTCTTATGGGATTAACATTAAGCTCAAGAATACAAAAAAGCAGGAAATTAGAGGGTCTTCGCAACAACTCTTGTGTTCCTTCAAAGAACATAACGTTAGCAACACAGCCAATCAGTAAACAACAAGCCTTAAGTAAAACATCCTTTGTTCTGAATTGAAAAATATAGATATATTTAATTCTATTTAAATTTATTTTCTTATTTTCAACCAATTTTTAATTGACTATTTAAATTACACAGTAGTTATAGGTACAATTGGAAACCCTCTTCTATATTATTACCACATCTGCTTTAATCCAATAATTCATGGAATTTAAATTTATCTGATTAATTTATTTGCTGACATATAATCGTCTGTAGTTTAAGTTACGTTGCTTAAGTTGGCATCTTTTGTATTAATTCTAAACATGTTTTTTTTTTATTTGGAGAAAACGAATTGCGTAAAGCATAATCGACACTGGTTAAACTTAATATGTATTTAATTTTTGAAAATTTTTGAGATATTTTCATTCACAGCTGGAGATCTTTGATTGATTATTAGAATAAAAAGCGTCCTTGAAACAAACTTGGCTTCCATTATTCACATTCTTTTCTTTTAAATTTTTTAGTATTCACTCAATCTATTAAAATAAAGTTAATCATTTGCTCTGGTTTCCAACACTGATTTGTTGTATAAACAGAAATTTTTATGTAAAATGCTTGATACTTTTCATCACATTTAGCCCTCCCCCCCTTAAAAAGATTGCTGGGAATAAAAGAATATTTTAGGCACGTGTTTTGTCCATCATAGCCAATACTCCCAATAATTTTGAACCGTAGTCAGGTAACGAGGTCGATATATTAGTCCCTTCTCTCCACATCAACACCATTTTATTTGCTTTCAATATGCATTTATTTAATCACACATTAATTAACTTCAAATAAAAATAAATAATCAGATTTATTGTCAAAGATGAATTTGTTGATTATATTTGGATATAACAAATACAGCATACACAAGGAGCATTTTGAGACCCTGGGCCCTACTCAAAAGTAGGCTCTGTGCCCTTACACAAACGTAGGCCCTGTGCCTCTACACAAATATATAGGCCCTGCCTATGACTCTTAAAAGTGGACAGTACATAGCATACGTTGTCAAATACTTTCACAAACAATAACCAAAGACAAATAAATGTGCATGACTTGCAATCGTTTAAATCGTCTCGACCGACTGCCGCCGTTTGATTGAATGAGTAATGATGGTGTTGGTGCAGATCAGGGGTCGGCAACCTATGGCACGCGTACCATATGTGGCACGCGGTAGAATTATCAGTGGCACTCCGCACTATTCTAGAAATTTGTCAATTTTTGAGAGGGTGAATGTTAATAAATTTGTAATGGATTTCACAAACAAACATCTTCAGAATTTGGGACATTTACGGAATTACGAAAAAATCTGAAAGATAAATTTACAGCTATTTTGTAAATTATTGAATATCATTGTTGAATAGATTTAATTGTTTGAAGTGAAAAAAATTACATGTGCTCTATTTTTGGTTTTGTATATTTAACAAGGGGAGGGTACGACTAAAGAAATTCATTTGGGGACGAGACTTTGTGTAATAGTAGAACTCCTATAGGGTGTTCAACCTTCAATGTAATTGCGCCGAATGGCCAGTCAAATCGGAGAAAATAGCTTTCGAAATTCATACTTAGCTTATATACAAATTATTTTTCTTCCTGACATTCGTTGCCGTGGCGTAATCGGCAGTACATTGTCAGGGTTTTAATCGCGCGATGGGGGGCGCCCCCACACACAACCTGCTGTTTTTTTCTCCAATTTATTTTATTATTTATTTTTAGAATTAAAAAAATTTATTTTTTAAAAAAGTGTCATTGATTATTAAATAGTATTCTAAGTAATTATTGTAACTATTTCACTTTTTTTTAAATACAAAAACAGCTAATATATGGTAACTATAATTACTTCTGTCATTAAAATCTAATTAATTGTATTTTTAAAATTATTCCTCATACCTAAATCGTCATAAAATTTTACTTCAGTTTTTAACAAGCCAGTTTTGATCAAGAGAAAGGCAGCTGTTTGTAAAGAGCAGGTGTTATATTCTTTTAAGAACAACACATTCTTTTAGAAACAAAGATTTCTTTTAAAAACAAAGAATACTCCAATCAAATGAGAAATTAGTAGGATAACGGATTTTGGTTACTACACTATTGCTTAAAATTTTTTGCCAGTTTTACCCCTGTTTTTACAATATAACCTTGTTTATTTCTGGATTTTTAAGAGTTCGTAGTGTTTCGATAGATATTGTTTTAAACAGATTACGCATAAAATAAATAGTTCAAATATTTTATAGTAAAGATGTCTGTGAATAAAGATATAGTTACTGTACAAGCAGTTGCTGAGAGATCTCTGTACATTGAAAATTCATAAGTTAACTTTTTATTTATATTTAACTTTATTTATTATTATTTAACTTATTTTTATTTTTACTTTTTATTTATAAGTATTATTATCATAACTATTAGTTGCCTTGTATTTAAAAAAGTGAAATAGTTAGTATAATTATATAGAATATCATTTAATAATTAATGAGTCTTTTTAGAAAAATAAATTTATTTAATTCTCAAAATAAATAATAAAAGGAATTGGAGAAAAAGAAAAACAGCGCGATTCGAACCCTGACCTACCGAGTGGTACTACGATGTGCTGCTGTTACGCCACAGCGACGATTGTCAGGAAGAAAAATAGTTTGTATATAAGCTAAGTATGAATTTCGAAGGCCATTTTCTCCGAACTGACTGGCCATTCGACGCAATTACGCTTAGGATTGAACACCCTTTAGGAGTACTACTATTAAACAAAGTCTCGTCCCCAAATGAATTTTCTTAGTCGTGCCCTCCCCTTATAAAAAAATCTATCCTCATATGAAAAATATTTCAAGTCTGCAAAGAAATTGTTTAGCAACTGAATGCTCAGAATCGTGTCAAATTGAAAGTCACAAATTATTCCCCTGATTTTGCGATATTAAAGTAGAGCAATGCGACTAAATTCTTCACTAAAATTTTTATTTATCTTTTTATTTGTTGTTGTTACCAATGCCACCTGATCGACAAAGGCCAGATCGAGGCCCACGGAATTCATCAGGGTAAAGGGCTAAGTGACGCCTTTCGTTAGCCGTAGCTTTGAGCACCATATAGGTGACAGTACGATTTGGCTCAATTCCACCCCAATTTAGAGGGAGAACACTCTGGGGGGTAAGAGGCCTCCCACCTCTCTTCCCCTTCCACCAACCTCACGAGAGAACTTGCGGTTCGATGGCTATTTAGAGTACCTCCAATGTCGCGAAGGTACTATACATTTACAAACATCCACGTCTTCTCCGGGATTCGAACCCAATCCCTACGGCACAGCAGTCAGCGTCGCTAACCACTATACCAGATGGGCGACATCTTTTTATTTAACTGGAATGAAGGGAAATACTTATATTTTACGTTGTGTGTATATTGCTTATTTTAATAAATATGTTTAAAAATACATATATCTGTACAATTTTAATTTTTTTTATTTTTGTTGAAGAAATAGTTATATTCTATGCTATTTATTTTTACGTTAATAAATATCTTTAAATGATGCAAAATCAATACATAATAAACTGTAAATCTATATTATTGACCTCCATTCTCTAATTTTGCATGCATTATCTCGAGAATCGAATTGTTTCAAAAATTTCCTACTGTTTGGCACGCTGAATAACATTAATATAGATTGCCTTGGCATGCCACAGCTAAAAGGTTGCGAACCCCTGGTGTAGATGTACATGGACGACAGTTATCACATGTAGCAGTCGACATATCGTCCGAAATTCCCAGTTTTTCGGAGAATACAATCGGATATAATATTCAACCGTTGAAACTATTCAAATTTTGATCTTATAAAGGCGAAACCAAGAACGAGATGAGGCTCCATTATGGCCGAGATCCTGGGTCCCAGTTAAGACGTCCGTGATCATACATGTATTTCGATATTTATTTTGAGACATAGAAAGCCTTATATGAACGATTAAATTATTTTGAAATGAATATACAATTCAAGAATTTTTATCAAAATTTTTATTTCTTGATTGCAATAAAAATCAAACTTTTTTTTTATCGATTCTAACGTTTAGTTATTTCAAAAATTATATAAGCTGTCTTGGACTTCTTTTCATTTACATTGACAAAAGCTTAAAATGATTCGAGAAACAATCGTATTTATAATCTTACATATTTTTTCCCATGAAATTTCATTGCATAACTCCGATTTTATAGTAGACAGGAATTTTATTAGTGCAATTTCTTTTGTTTTAGAAGAAAATTTGCTCAATTTTGAAAACGTCAAGGAATTTGTGTCAATCAGTTTATGTAATGCTGACACCATAAATGCACCATTTTTAGTTTACAACACATTAAAATTTTAGACAACCTGGATTTTAATTTGTTTAGATCTCTGCGAGGCATCACAAATCTTGTTTGCAAGTAGGTGGAAATAACGTTAAAAAAAGAAAGATTTTTGAGCTCTTCCAAAAACGAAACTTTCTCTAACGAAACATGGTTCTTCATCTCTCTTGGGACAAAGCTTGTTAGTTAAGAGTAAATATTTCAAAATACTTCTCATACTTTTTCAAAACAATTTTCAGTCATTTCTCTTTCTTCGTTAAGTACATGATTTAGTTGAACAAGTTCAGGTGATCTGGTCCTAACCAATTATATGCCGAGTCATAACCGGAAATATCTCCACCCCAGAGAAATGTAAACAAAGTGGTGGTGTATTTAAACTCTTTCTACACACACACACATGGCCTTAAGCCACATTTACAGTAAAAATGATCTTGCTTCAGTTATTCTAAATATGCAGCTGTTGGGGCATTTAAAAAATAAAAAAGTGGAAGAGAGAGAGAGAGAGAAAGATAAGTAAAAAGGAAATCAGACAAATTTTCTCGATGAATATCACCTCTCCCTCCTCCCCGCTTTCTTCATAGTCATTTGTTGCTTTAGGGTAAAATTTTCGTTTCTGCCTCGCTCAAAGTCAAGGTGAAGGTTGAATGGCCGTGATCGTCCCGTCACATAGAAATACGTCATGGCTGATCACTTTTCAATTGGCTGAGAAATCCCGTTACGCATCGCGGTAAACGGTTACGAATTCAAAACGAGAAATTATGAAGAAAAAAAAAACTGTACTGTTTCAGTTATCTCATTTGATAAACAGGAAAAGAGAACACTCGCCTTAAATTCATATTTCTTGCATTTCATTTCGATTCATTTATTCTGTCATTGTTTGGATTTGGTGAACTGTCGTCTGCATATTTCCATAAATTTGAATTTTTATTAGCGAAACATATTGGAACGTTTAACTCCATTTTGGAAAATAATTTTTTGTTTAAATCGAAAATTTATTGCAGGAAATGTTTACATAATTTTTTCATGCCTGCTTAAAGAAAATAAACAACTTGATTTTGTTTGTGTTCTCTAAGTTATGGTTTATTCTAGTTATTTTTCATAATAAAGATTCGTTTGGAAATATTTACCTTTTCCTTTTTAACAAACTCTTCCTTTCGTGATGCACTACTTTCCCCCCCCCCCACTTTTTTATAAAAGTAAAAGCTGTCCTCATTTAGCATTATTTATATATTGCTGCAACATCCATATTTTCAAATTTTCAATATTTGTTTGATTCTTTTATCTTTCACCCTTTATCTACCGCATTATGATTCACTGCAATTTTTTTCAAGCAATATTTTTTTTTTTGAATCACTACATTGAAAATTAAGGGATATACAAAAATAAAATACTCAACTTTCGGAAATTTAATTCGTTAGAGCTAATTAATTAAACTGGTACTTTAAAGTACTGTCAGTCCACAAAGGTCTAAAGTATTCTTATAATACGAAAAAACCGAATGATAATTTTAAAAGTTGAAGCAGTTTTAACTTTTAAAAATGCTAAATAACCAGAGAACACTAATATTATACAGCACAAAATATTTATTTTTAAAGATTATTAATTTTTAAAAAATTATTTACTTTTTTTTACACATAAAAACAGCTTTTATAATAACTTAATTTGATGATATTCAAAGAAACAGTTTTACTTTTTATTAATTCACAAAAATTCATTACACTTTGTGCATTTTGAGTGAGGTTTCGATTGAATGTTTTTTAAAGCACTGCCTCCTGGGGTAAGAAATGCTGTATTTTCTTAACATGAACTACCTGCACCTTGAGTCATTTTCAGTCTCTTGATTGTCATCTTAAGAATCTAACGAAAATTCTAGCAGATTATTTTTACTGCGACTTCTTTATCTGAAAAATCATCTGTTAGTACATCACTGATTTCAGATGATAGGTTCTGTAATAAATCCAAAGCCTCTAAGACTGAGTTCCTTTTTTCTAGACATTATAAGAAAAAGAGGGGAAAAAATGAATAATAATAGCACCTTGAAAATCTCCTATTATTGTTAAATCTCAGTTACACATAAAGAAATTAAAATGTTGTTAATGTTTTGAAATAAAAATAGATATTTCCTTTAATTGTGTGGAAAAAAAACAAGCTTAGATTCAAAGTTCAAAATTTTTTGGAAACGTTAAAATGAAACAATAAAAAAGCAAAATAAATTTTTTAACCCTTTATCTACCACATTATGATTTACTGCAGTTTTTTTCATGCAATATTTTTTTTTTGGATCATACATTGAAAATTAAGGGATATACGTAAACAAAGTACTCAACTTTGGGAAATTTAATCCGTCAGAGCTAATTAATTATATTAAAGATATTCAACTGTAAAATTAATTACATTCACTGTTCGCTTATAATAAATAGTAAAACTGTTTTCTAAGGTCTTTATTAACATACAAAAAAAAAAAAAAAAAATAAGACACCTAAACTTTGATATTAACTATTTTTTCGGGACAAAAATAATAATCTTCGCAATCCTCTGAAAACGCCGTCAGCTTTAAACGCAATTTCTACTACAAAACTATTCGCCTTCCCCGCTAAAATGCTCATCATAGAACTTGTGCTGCTATATATCTTGGAAGAGTGGATTTCAAAGAATATTCCTGCTAAGTATCGTCAGAATATTCGTAGAAATGGTTATTCTATATAATTTTAAAGTGATTGGTACTTATAAGTACCATCGGTAGATAATGGGTGAAGCTAAAGAGAAATGCCAAAAAAAAAAAAAGCATAAGTCTATTGCATTATAGTGATGACTCTACAACACAACAAAAAACAGCAATAAGCCACACGGACGGGGAAAAAAAGTTCTTGCCCTAACACCCAGTGCTCTACAAGTACCACAAAGTCATTCAACTGTAAAATTAATTATATACACTGTTCGCTTAAAATAAATAGTCAAAATCGTTTTTTAAGGTCTTCATTAACATACAAAAAAAATAACTTTTAACACTTAACTTTTGACAATACTTACTTTTTTGGAACAAAAATGACAATCTTCGCAATCCGATCAAAACGTCAGATGAAAACGCAACTTGAGCTATGAAACTGTTCGTATTCCCCGCTAAAATACTCATCATAGAGAACCCGTGCTACCATATATCTTGGAAGAGGGAATTTAAAAGAATATTCCTGCTAAATATCGTTAGAGTATTCGTAAAAATGGTTATTCTATGTAATTTTAAAGTGAGTGGTACTTATAAGTACCGCCGATAGATAAAGGGTTAATGTTTCTCTAGTAGAGATTGTTAAAAACTATATGTACATATGAGTTAATGTAAAAAAGAAAAACTTTTAAAATTGATTTCATTTTAAATATTTCCAAATACGAATGCACCATAAACTGATTTTCAAATAAAGTAGGTGCACAACTATTCTACTTGATTATCTCTAAATATTTACTTTAAATTCATGAATTATTCTTTCCTAAAATTCGTTGTCAGTTTTGTCCTTTGGTAAAGAGTCCAGACGGTATTCAGTTAATAGGACCTTACAGTGTTAGTATAAATTAGAATAATATAATCAATGACAATGTCAGCAACTAAGTTGGTACTCTGTTTAACGACTTAGGCCGCAACATGATTAATTGTACTAAGCAAAATTTTGCAAAGAAGAATTTCAGCCACCAAAAACCTATGTTATTAATAAAAATTCTTCAATAGAATAAAACATGAAAAGGAAAATTTATATTGGTATATTATACAATGAAATACGTTTAATGCGAAAACACTTAAGACGAAATATCGATTAATACAAAATAATACAACAGTCGCGACAAACTACTATATATTTTCATGCATTTTTCTCTTAACACAAAACGAAAATCGCTTAACACGAAAAGATTTTTCTTCTGAGAATGAACAAAATACTGAAAACACCAGCCAGTTTGGACTGTCCTATTTGTATTATCGGAAGAATTCATTGCAGTAGATGATGATAATGCGTGTACAGCATCAATTATGACAGACAAAGACATTTTGAAGCTTGTTCAAAGCTGAAAAAATATCATTGATGCAGATTCTGACAACGAAAATGAAATGAATAATGCTCCTGATCCCACTACATCCGAAATGAGGAACATCATGAAAAGTATGCGCAGTTATTTAGACGCATTTTCCAATGACGAAATGAATAATTAAATGGACGAAATTGAACAATTTATCGACAATTT
Organism: Trichonephila inaurata madagascariensis; assembly: GCA_019973955.1. NCBI lineage: Eukaryota > Metazoa > Arthropoda > Arachnida > Araneae > Nephilidae > Trichonephila > Trichonephila inaurata. Next base: position 86,575 of record BMAV01014908.1, read on the forward strand.
GATGCTAAAAAACAATGCAAAGAAAAATATCAGATTATTTTCTAAAAACTCAACAAATGTTCTTTTCAAAAAATTTGCAAATTTTGTATTAAATTCTTGTGAATGTTTTGTTCCAATGATTTTTGTTAAATATATGCATGCATTCATATCTATGTAAGTTAAAGTAAAATAAACTCTAATAAACTTAATTTTGTTAATATATGGTTTTTTTTCTCCTTCTTTTTTGTAATATCCTTTAACACGAAAAAATGTTTCAGTCCCTTCAATTTCGTGTTAAGCGATTCTCACTGTATTTATAAAATTATGTTCGTTATTGCTGAAACCGGATGGGAATTGTAACAAACAAAATTGGAGAGAGAATTGCTGATCAATTTACTGATAACTAAAACAAATACCTCCTTGGTGGCTAATAATTAAATTTATATTTTATTATCTCGAAAACAACAAATTATACATAAAGTGTTTTGTTAGTATATATTTTTTTTCCTAATTTTTGTTTCATAAAAATATTTTATTCATTTCATAGTTTTTTCAATCTATTAAATCTTTTTAATTTTTCAAACGGAAATCTGAAGCTAATTCTCTACCTGGTGGTCGAAGAGGAAAAGAATAATATTTCCCTTTTAGGGAATAAACACTTCTTAACCCTTTATCGGCCATATTATAATTTGCTGCAGTTTTTTTAATGCAATATTTTTTTTTAATCACTACATTGAAAACTAAGGGATATACATAAACAAAATATTCAACTTTGGGAAATTTAATTAGTTAGAGCTAATTAATTAATTAAAGATATTCAACTGTAAAATTAATTACACACACTATCCACTTAAGGTATCCGACTACGTTCGGAACCGTGATTTTAAAAAAGCGCATAAATGGATAATTTTCATGATATTTAGTGTCACTTAGATTAGAATATATGTATAAAACTGTTTTAAGGCTATTTTGACAAAAAAATTATTTAAGTACAATATTTTGGCAAAAAATTCACTTAGAATAATCTTTTTTCAAAATTCTCCCCCTTTGTGAAAAATGCTTTTATTATAATAATATTTTGCCTGTACATAGCTTAGACCTCTGTTCAGAGGCTCAACTAGAATTTTTGAAATATATCACTTAGAAGTGGGTTTATCCATGTTTTATGACAACAGAGGGGAGAAATTTTAAGAAAAAAACGCCGATAATTATTTCAAATGGCTGTAACTCTGAAAATAATGTGAATATTTCAAAAATTATAGTTGAGCCTCTGTACAGAGGTCTGAGCTATATACAGGCAAAATATTATTATAATAGAAGCATTTTTCACAAAAGGAGAGCATTTTGAAAAAGGTTATTCGAAGTTAATTTTTCGCCGAAATACTGTATTTAAATAATTTTTTTTCCCCAAAATGTCCTTAAAACAATTTTATACATGTATTCTAATCTAAGTGACACTAAATATCATGAAAATTATCCATTTATGCGCCTTTTTAAAATCACAGTTCCGAACGTAGTCGGATACCTTAAAATAAATAGTCAAATTGTTTTCTAAGGTCTTCATTAACATACCAAAAAATAAGAGTCTTACCCTTTCACATTAACTATTTTTTCTGAAGAAAAATGACAATCTTCTCTATCCGCTGAAAACGCAATCAGCTGAAAACGTAATTTCTGCTTAAAACTATTCGCCTACACCGCTAAAATACTCGTCATAGAACCCGTGCTGCCATATATCTTGGAAGAGTGGATTTCAAACAATATTCCTGCCAAGTATCGTAAGAGTATTCGTAAAAACGGTTATTCTATGTAATTTTAAAGTGAGTGGTACTTATAAGTATCGTCGGTCGATAAAGGGTTAAACATAAGAGAAAAGCATTGTACGTAAAACTAGAAAGATATTCCACTTCAGTTATTTAGATATTTGCAATAACAATGCTCGGGAAATGAACAGGAATTTTCTAAATAGTATGTACTTAACATTCTGAAATTAAAAAAAAGTATTAGTTGAAGCAATAAAAATACTATTGAGTTCCAAAATGTTCATACAGTTGTTATATACTTATTGTGAGCTATTTATAGCTTTGAAGGTATTCTTAACAACGAAAAAGCTAATAATTAAAAAGCTAAAAAAGAATTTTTAAAGATTTATTGCTGCGTTTGTGTTAGTTTTCGCCATACGGAACTAAATGATGACTCTTGATTTTTAACAACTTTAATTTAGCGTGAAAATATTTTGACAAATACCAGCAGTTTCGTGCCGCGAGAACCTCAACTGAATATTCAACAACTGAATATTCCATATAGATTATATTACACAAACTCAAAAACAACAAAACGTTGCCATCGCGCAAAAGCTAAATACAGCCGATGGTGTTGTGGTAAAAGGTATAAAAATAAAACTATTTATTCTACAGAATATACATATAAAATAGAAATTGTAAATAATATTAAGAATTGAATAGAAATTAAATATAGCATATAAATGAACATACAAAGCACATTAATAATAAAAATGCAGTTTGAATAATAATAAAATTACGGAATAACAATAAGTACAATTCCATCCAAATAGCTTCCAACATATTCAAAGTCATTGCATATACAAAAGGTAATACATTTCTTAAAAGTTATCCCACATGAACATGAACTCTCGTTCAAATACATTTTTATGTGGAATTTTAGATTGGGGTGATATAAGACATTTCATTTTCAGCCAACCATAAAAAAATGCACTTTATTTTCTTTTCTAGTAAAAACTTTAGTCAATAACTAAAAAATCTCGCCCTTTTAAGACTTATGACGAGGCTATATATATAAAATATTAATAGATAACAGGAAGAGTCATTAATTTTCTGAAAAAATAAAGATGCATAGGTTTTAGAACTTCCTTCATAGAATTATACCATTACATAGAAGTCCCAAATTATAAGTTCCTGAAACTGCACACGACCCTGTATTCAAACATATCCTTCATTTGCATTTAAAATTTTCTTTGTCAACCATTTTTTTACTCATTGCAAATCTTTTTGTCGCTTTTCAATGTGTTTCGACAACAATAGGTATACAGATGCTTCTTTCTCTCGTTAACAGTAATTTCTACCAACTTCCTAAGTAACAGTTGTCGTGTCATCAAAACTTTTAAGATAATAACCTTTAAACAAAAGGGAAGAAAAGCATAAATTGTATCGTTATTACACAAAAAATGACCTTTCTTTTTTTCTTTTTTTTTCCTTTGAAAAATGCAGATTTATGTTCCCAGACGCAAAGTGAAACTCGCCTTCAACACAAATGGTGAAAGGAAAGTTTCAAATGCGCAGAACTTTTTATTTTTTCACCACCGTGACCCTTAGAGAAGACCAGGCTTAGTGGTGTCCTTTTCATACGAGAATTTCCAGTTTAACGCTGCTGCTTCGCTTCAAATTTACATCGAATTTCACTCGATGCTTGCTTTGATAAACGGTTGAAGTTATTATGCACAGCTATAGTAAGGCTTGATGGAAATTGATTGAGGGATAGTATTAATTATAGAAAGAACGGTTGTAACTCATTTAAAAATCAGGACACGGACTTGTACAACTACTTAAAAGGTCATCATTCCCTAGGAAACATTTCGCTGTTGTGGACTTAGACGGGGGACTTCCGTCTGCTTGTAGTAATGCTAATTATTGTTTTTTCGCCCCGAGGAACCTATTTTGTACAGCGAAACTGTTTGATAATGAATAGCTTTTTAACGCCTTTTATTTTATTTTTCGAGACATGCAGAAATGTCACTTGTCCCTTTCGCCTTTCGGTGGTGTCGTTATTGGATCACGGCATGTGTATATATATGCATGTATGAGGTGATGTCGAATATTTATGGTGTTTTATAATTACAGATAGGGTTGTTAAAGAGATTTAATTATGCATGCATGTGAAAATGATAAAAGCACAGCTATTGGCAGGTACAAAATCAAATGAAAATACGTTCTAGAGAAATCAATCTAAGCAAATTATCCGTCTTATAAATACGCACAACGGAATTTTAAATGAGAAGTATTTAAAGCGAATGAAATGCAACGTTTCGGTAAAAACATTGCCACGATAAAAAAAAAAATGGCATTATTTTTTATAGAGAAATATGATGAATCAAATTCGTTTGTATTAATAATATCGGCATATATTCTTTTTTTTCTAATGGGGTTGCGCAGTGGGATTTTTACTTTTGCAAACCTAGTACATTCCCCAGGAGCTAGTATCACTTTTTAGCGCGGCATCATATTGGCGATACCAATTACCACAAGTAATTTTGACGCCCAGTTTCCTCCCCAGAGAGGGGATTTGAGGTAGCTCTGTGGTCAAGGTATCGGATCATGGCAGGCATGTCATGAGTTCGAGCCCAGTACCACTAAAGACCTGCCGTGTAGGGGCGCGATGCACGTTAAAACTGTATAGAGCTCAAACGTCCTCCCGTTGGTGTGGTAGGAGAGGAGGTGCCAGCTCAGGTGTCGTCCTCGTCACTTAACCATGGTTCAAAATTACGAGGTCCGTCGCCAAAAGCCCTCGTGTAACTAAACAGTGCGACGTTAATATTCACTCACTGTACTCCTCCCCAGAGAGAGGCACCTGAGCTCTGACAGAGCGAACTTGTACTAAGATTTAATTTTGCCGAGAGCACGTAAGCCAAACAGACACTCTAGGGACCTTTTACATGCCGTATAATCATACGACATGACCGATGTCGATTTTCTGCATCATGAAATCCCGCTGACTTGGACCGGGGTTGAACCCGCAACCTTGGGTGCAGAAAGCCAGCGACATACCATCCACGCCCTAAAATAAACTCTAAAAGTTTCTAATAAAAATACTAAATTAATAAAAATAAAATTCTAAAAATGAAAAATAATAATAAAAACTTCTAAAAAAATTCTAAATGAAAATTTATATTTATAGCAAGCATCAATTTGTCACGAGATTTATAGTACCGACATTTCTTTGTCTAACTATTCACTTACGAAAATTATTTCCTTAATATTATAAAATAAGTAATCAGAAACAAATAGATATCTCACGGTTGTTTAAAGCCGACTGAATTCTATGTGTTACATAAGAATGTAAAATACATTTTTAGTAAGTGTATGATAAAAATATCAAAAGGTTACTTGTATGAAATCTCATTCTAATCCTCTTCGTCAGACAATGCAACATTAAAAATTAGAGGAATTCTTTCTTTACCACTTTGTTAAGATTTAATTATGGTATAATAGGATATGTGTAGTAGCATCATAGGTTTGATTGAATGTAAAGTTTTTATAATATTTCTTGAATACCTTATCGCGCGCGCGTATAAGAATTAAAATAATATAACAATCGATACACACAATTAAAAATTAATAAATTTCTTTTGAATTATCATAAATTACGGCGTATAACGCGCACTTTTAACACACAAAATAGGATCGAAACTTACGGGTGCGTGTTATACGCCGGGTATAAAAGTGTGAGAGCTTTAAAAATAAAAAAAAGTTAAGCATAGAAAAAATTAGACTTCTACAAATATCGAGATACTGCTTATTTAAAAGAAATGGCACTCCTTATGAACTTGAATGGTTGTTCTAGAAGTATACTATATTTTTCCTATACCTTAGAAAAATACCTCGAATAAATTACTTCAAAACATAAGAGCATTGCATATGTACATTTCAAGTTTCTTCATAAGTAAACGATACTTTAAAAAAAAACCCAAAACACGCTTTTATTGTTGATCGTTTTTTTTTTTGGTTTGTTGTATTTGTATTAACCATGAGTGTTTTCGCTTTAGGGTTGTAACTTAATCTGTTAGTCGCCAAATCTGGAAATGGAGTTTGAAATTAGTCACCAAATCTGGGAATGGGAAATCGTTAATCCTGATCAAGACAATGGAACAAAATTATGAAATTATTGTATTGTGTCATCGGTCCTTGACAAGTGTGCAAAATTTCGAATTAATCTGACCTTTTCAAGTGGGTAAAAATCAGTTCAATCTGTTGCATACAGGTGAAGCTAATAAAAGCGTGTTAAAAAGGGGGTGCGCGTTATACGACGAACATACCAAAAAATTTAAAAAATGCAGTTCGAAAGTATAGGTGCGCGTTGTACGCCGGATTTTACTGTACTTATTTTTTACACTCTCTAATCTAAAGAGAAATTCGAGACAAACTTAATCATCATATCATATATTTATAGATTTGAACAATAGTGTACGAAAATTTCTTTTACGGGAGGGGTTATATTTAAATAAAACGTAGACGAAAGCATCAAGACGTAACCTTGATGTTAAAAATTAAAAGTTTGTTAATCTACGGGAGGAGTTTGTGAACCCCCAAACTCCGTTCTTGTGTATGCCACTGGATTTGAAAATAAAGCCATTGCTTGTGATGTAGAGATAGCACCTTTCCACACACATATACATTTATTTGTATAAGCGTTCTACTTTATATATTAAGTATACTGACAAAGGGTCGTCTTAAAACTCTTTGAGGCCCTGGGCCCAGAGAAATCTTAAGATTTTCTGAAGTTCTGGGCCCCTATAAAAAAGTGGGCTCTATCTAAGATATTTAAAAATAGACAGTATATAGCAAGCATTCGTTCAAACTGTAATTTGAAACAAATAAATGTGCACGACTCACAATCTCAAAAACTCAGGCACAACCCGGCTTGACCGATGGCCACATTTCGAATAAATGAGTTGGATGATTGTTTATATTAGGTGTAGACATGAACAACTGCCATCACATAATAATACAGTCATACCACTTTTGCCAGTTGACATGTAGTTTGAAATTCCTTGTTTTACGGAGCTTATGTACGGGAATAATATTTGACCACACTAAAATTATCCGGATCAGGATCTTATTAGGGCAGATACGAGAATGAAACGAGGCCTCCCACCGAAGTCGAGGCCCTGAACCCAGTTGACCCCTGCGTTAAGACGTCCCTGTACCCACACTAATGAGATTAAATTCATAGAGTAAGTGTTTAGTAAAATCGCACTCTAAAACAACACGAGGGCTATTAGTTAAGGACCTCTTAATTTTGAGCCCCGGTCAAGTGGCAAGGACGACACTCGGAGCTTTCTCCCTTCTCCGCACTGGTCAAACGGGAGGACTTTCCCTCTACACGTCGTGTCTTCAGTGGCACTAGGACTAGAACTCATGACACGTCGGTCACGAGCTCCCACTAGGTTACCGTGGCCACATAAATTCATAGAATTATCGTAATTACAATATCTTTATTTGCAAGTTTCTTGAAGATGGACTCGTCTTCAGAACGATAATAATTAGTAGCAGTAATGTGTGTGTGTTCTTATCAATAGATTTTTTGAAAATAAACAGATCATATTCTTTATAAAATCTGTTTATCTAGTTATGGTCCCTCGCTCACATATATTAAAGAACACAGCTTAAGTAACAAGAATAAAATCATTAAATAAACGTATTAATTTTGGCCATTTAAAATTCGTTGTGCAAACATTTTCAATTTGAAAATCTTTTTCAAAATAAAATATGATAGATTTCTTTCTTTAGTATTTTCCAAAAAAATTCGCTCTTATTTTATGTTAAATATATTCTACTAATTCTTCCGTTAAATTCAAATTGAATCCTTTGCTTATTAATTTTTTGTAATATACAAGCCTTTGTTGCATGGAAGTTTAGAGTTTAAAACTATCAAAAACTACTTAACATTTAAGAAAATTCAAATTTTAAAAATAAGTGCTGTAGAATTTTAAAAAGGGAATGGTTTTTTTAAAAAAAAAATTTAAATTAGATCTATTGTTTTTAATTCGAAAAAAAATATAAAGAAAAATGGGTAAAGGCTTAATTATTAATTTACTATATAAATAAATGAAACCTTTAACTAATTATTATTGTATGTATTACAAGTCGTAAAATAATTAAAATTTTGCTTTTGTGATTTATTTACACATAAATCATCTTCAATATATCACAATAATTTAAAACAAATATTTCAACGAAAATAACTTCATTTGATTCTAAAACAAACAGACGAGAGTACTTAATTCGTTCCATGAAATAATTTCTTTAACATAGGTCAACGTAATTAGTTTTTTTTTTTCCTTTTTTTTAAAAAAAAACCCGACTACCTTACTATTTAAAGTAGTTTGACTCAATTCCTACAGATTTTTTTTCCGAATTATTCATACAAACAGAATCTAAATGTCAGTTGAACATGAAAGAAAAGCAAGAGCAAACTCCTTTGGTAACCTGGGTTGACATTGAAGAGCGAATAACCTAAAACTGTGAGCTGGAAGATTTCAGGTGTTCCACACAGAATTAATGAGACGTTGCAGTTTCTTTTTGCCTTGCAGCAAACGATTTTCTTCCGCGTCGAACGAAATTCGCGCTTTCTTTTTGTTTCGTTTAATGGATAGAGCGTGAATAATTAGTGGTAGTGGTAAAAGCTACAACAGGAAATCATTTCTCTCTTGTTTCCAGTGAAAATGAAGGAAATTGATCCTTCTGAAGGTTGAAAGATTAAAAATAAAATATTTTTCAGTCATATGTAGTAAATTAAAAGTGTTTTTATTTGTGTTTGATTTGAATCAAGAGAAAAAATTGTAAAAGAAATAAAGTTTTGATTCGTAGTTTGTTAATATTTAGAGTTAATACACAGTGATGGTCCACTTCATTATTAATAATAGACATAATATTCAATAAATATCAGACTTTAACTAGTTTATTTAGTCTTTAACTGTTTCCCTTTCAAATTTGTTGAAAAAAATTGCAAAAAATCACCACATTTTTTTTTTAAATTTATTGTTAAGTGCAAGGAAATGAAACAAAACAAAATATGTAGGTTTTAAGTTGAATCTTTAATTTTTTACTGATGTAAAAGCATTTAGTTTTAATATTAGTTTACTATCCCGAGTTATCTCGGGCAAATTGAAAAAAAAATTAAATATTAGTCTTTCTATGATAGTTTTTGAAACAAGGGACAACACAAAGTAATACTTGACATTCTGTACACTGGTATCTGGTCTCTTTTTTGAAGTGTCTTACTGACAAATCCTGTTTCACTCGAGTTTTCTTGGGATAATAATTAACTACAATATATATGAATCCGAAATAACTCGGGATAATCAGGCAAGCGGTTAAAAATTAATACCAAAATATGTAAAATTAAATTTGTGGAGCTGTGACTTAATTTTTTAATTCAACTCTATCTGATTAGGATTATAATAAGATTTATTTATCTTAAGATCTCTAAATATAGAGTAGACTTCTAATATAAAGAGATTCGATTGAAGTATGCGCTCTCTGTGGGAAAATTTTAACCTTAATCGAATTAAAGGATTGTATATATAAAATCGAGATATAATTTTAATCTAAGGAATTTAAGAAGAGAACTGTGAGCAAAACATTTTGAACACAAATATCAACATTTTTATTTATTCGAATATTGCAAATACAATATACTGAAACATACTCACAGTTATTATAGTTGAGTCATGAAAAGAATAGCGTCGAATAGAACGGCATTCAAGATCTCAACGTTCCATAAACACAAGAATTGAATTTCAACATGTCTATCTTCATTCTACAGATTCAAATATCATTTCTAGTGATTACAGAAAAAACTGTTGCCAGATACTTGAATGTACAGCTAATGCAGGAAGAAGAAAACTGTTGCCAGATACTTGAATGTACAGCTAATGTAGGAAGAAGAAAACTGTTCGCATGCCGCTTTATTCAAGTAAACAGATCAAATAAATGGGAACAGAACTAGTTAAATATATTTAAATACATAAATAAAAAAGTGCCAATTAAATATATTTACATACATAAATAACAAAAAAAAAAATACTGAGCACATTGATTAGAACATATTGAACTTTCAGATCATAATCAAACATTCATTTTATGAGGTTACTCAGACCTCAGTAACACTTCTATAATATCTTCGAATTTTTCTGTTCTTCTTCTATTATTTTCCCCTCCTTCTATTCTGTTATTCCTTCTATCTCACATTCATCGCATTTCTACTTAAACATTAACGTTTAATTTTATACATCACGGCTTTTTCGCCAAAAGGAGAAGTTCTTATATCAAGTACCGTATTAAAGTATCCCAGTTTAGTCAAGGGAAATGTACGGGACAGCCATTACGATAACTTCTTCCTAGCCTGGTTATTCATTCCAATTTGTTTTTTATTTGATTATTTCAATAATTTTAAGTTAGTATACCTTTTTTTTTTCAATATCAGAAAAAACCTACAGTTTAGAATTTACTGTTATAATTTTTAATTATTGTAATTACATGCACGCCTGTAAAATAAATTCATAGGTAAAGCTTTTTAATATTTGTGGTAAATTTGATTCTGTTTCCTTTAATATAAATGATTTAAAAAACTAAATTCTCATCAAGTATTAATTTATCACGTGACTTAAAAGAAGAATTGAAGCAGACGATTATAATTATCGGAATTTTTTAGTTTCATTTCTGATGAAATGGAAAATAGAACATATTTCCATGTTGAAAAATTTTCAGCATTTCGGTTTCGAATTTTCGTATTTTATATGCTCCTTTTTAAGCAGCAAAAAGGCTAAGCCTAATTAAATTCTAAATTCTACTTTATGAATATGCATATTTTAATTAAATTCTTTTGTTTGACTTGTTTGAAACTGTTTTAGTGAATAATTGACTAATGAATTAAATATAAGCTCTGATAAACTCAGCACATAAACATATGAAAATTACAGAATTTCTACAGTATCAGATTTATGAATAAATATCAATTGCAAATTTTTGAGATCGACAAAATATGAATTATGATAATCTGCGTAAAATTCACTATTGTTAAATAAGTTTTTTAGAGCGAAGTAGCATTTCAAATCGTTATGTAATGATACATGTTTTTCTTTTACTTCAGCATATAAAAGAAAGCATCATAAATTTTCTACTTCATTTGAAAAATGCACGGTTACAGTCTAATTATCCACCTTGTTAGAAGAGGGCAAAGAAATAAAAAAAAAACAATTTTGTTTGTGTTTCTCATAACAATGAATTCAACAGTAGGAATGGTGCTATATTTCAAAATTCCTTTGGTACGGTTTTCTTCATAATTTGTTTCTCGAAATGCATTACCTAAATCTTTGGTGTTGCTAATTTCTAAAGACTAAAATACTAATTAGGAAATAAAATGAATAAATTCATTAAAAGGTTGCGTATCATAAACCATTGATTGAAAAATATGCCGAGTTAAGTTTCGTTTTGAATTTACTCATATATAATGCTTTGAATCTTTGGAAAATCATTTTCAGTTTTTAATTGAAAGGTTCAGATTTTCTGTTTCTTCCCGCGACTCAATTTCCCACATTTATTTTTACATTAAATTTATTTTGATAGAAGTTATACATAACAGAAATACATTTGACACTACTTGTACATGTATTATTAAATATTTTTAGATGCTCAAAATATTTCGCAAGATTTGTAGAGTTTACTTTGCAAATATTTTTTATGAACAGCTATGACTAAATCAATAATTATAAAACTGTTTATTTTTTTAAATATAATGGTAAAATTAAATTATATTTAATGAAGAAAATGATTTGTTTGAAATATTAAAAGAATAGTTAGAAAAATTTAGAATAAAGAAAACAGAAGAATAAAGAATAATACGAAAATATTTATATTAAATTTTGAGGATATAAATACTGCGACTAAATTTAAATATCACGAGAAAGAAAATAAAAATCTGAGCTTTTAAAGTGTTCTTTATTTCTTCTACAAGCTAGAAGAATTTTTTCCACAAACACTTAATTTTGCAGTTATTTTCAAAATTTCTTTAAAAAATTATAAATATTTTTTTTATAAAGATGGTTAAGACTTCTTGTTAAGCAACCTTTACAAACTCAATTTCAGTGGGAACTGGAAAACATTTTACTTCTTTCTATTTAAAAAGAAACGTTCTATCTCGTTCTATATTTCTGTTACTCTTTCATTTGTGAAGTTCAAGCAATAACCAAAGATGAAAGATAGTCAAAGAAAAAGAAAATAGCTCTGTTACTCTTTTTTTTTCTACCTTTTTATCAAACTTTTCAAAAAATTAAAGGAACAATTCTCACATTTAAAACATGTACTTCTATACGTATATAATTTCAAGAGGTCTCAATATTTCTTAAGCAAAGAAATACAAACTTTTACAAAAAAAAAAAAAATAGAAGCTATTGTTTTAAAAGCTGACAAACGTAAATATTAACGATTCATCAATACAATAATAACAGCTTCTACTATATAAAACTAGGATAGCTATTTCTCTTATTTTTTAAAATAAGTTTAAGGTATCCGACTACGTTCGGAACCGTGATTTTGCAAAAGCACATAAATAGATAATTTCCATGATATCTAGTGTCACTTAGATTAAAATGCATGCATAAAATTGTTTTAAGTACATTTTGACAAAAAAAAATTATTTAAATACAATATTTTGGCAAAAAATTAACTTAGAATAACCTTTTTTCAAAATGCTCTCCTTTTGTGAAAAATGAATCTATTATAATAATATTTTTCCTGTATATAGCTCAGACCTCTCTACAGAGGCTCAACTAGAATTTTTGAAATATATAACTTACAAGTGGGTTTATTCATATTTTACGACAACAGAGGGAGACAATTTTAAGAAAAAAACGCCAATAATTATTTCAATTGATGGTAACTCTGAAAATAATGTGAATTTTTCAAAACCTCGAGTTGAGCCTCTGTAGAGAGGTTTGAGCTATATAAAGACAAAATATTATTATAATAAAAGTATTTTTCACAAAAGGAGAGGAGGACATTTTGAGTGTTTTAAGGACATTTTGACACAAAAAATATATTTAATTACAATATTTTGGCAAAAAATTAACTTAGAATAATCTTTTTCAAAATATCCTTAAAACCTTTTTATGCATGTATTCTAATATGAGTAACACTAAATATCATGAAAATAATCCCTTTATGCACTTTTTTAAAATCACGGTTCCGAACGTAGTAGGATACCTTATAACTATTTTATCCGTAAAAAACCCTACTTTTCTGTCAATAGAAAACTATGCAAAACAAAAACTATTTTTCAGATTTTTCAACTATTAAATAACACACCAAGAAAATATATAGGATAACTGCTCAACTGAGATTTGAATATTTCGTTAAATTAGGCGAGACTAACAAACTTCGATCCGAAAAAAAAATGGTTAAAAAATTCCTCCTAAATTATTAGAATATGATTTAAACTTGAGTTTAGAACCAAAATGATCTGTTCGGGACTTAGAGTTCATACATTGTTGCAAAAACTTTTAAGAGATATCTTATTTTATGTATATTTATATGGCGCCGTATATATTAAACATATTATTTGATCCTGTATCTTCCTGTATTTTTTCTTCTTTTTATAGGCATTGTGAACGAATTGGCATTACATTTCCTTCTTAAAAGGTGAATATTTAAATCTCGGCCAATACAATCGATTTTCACATGGTAACCTGAGCTTTTTTTTCCCTATTCGCAATTTGTGCAGTATTGTTTTTTTGTGTTACACTTGACCGAGAATGAGTAGGAGTATACTTCCTGAAACCGTAATGGATCGATTCCACATCAATTTGGTTAGATCAAGTATTTTTGTTTTCATTTCTCAGCGAATATCAAATGGATGCTCTTTTAAATTATGAGGATTTTTTAAAAAAAGATGTTTTGTTAAAATGACGGAAGAGAATCATACGTTACTCTTAGGTGTTAAGTCAGTTAAATGGAATTATGTATGAAGCCCATTAAAAGAGAACAAAAGAAGTATTCCAACCCATTAAAAAGAACAAAGAAATACTCCAACCCATTAAAAAAGAACAAGAAATATTCCTCATCT
>BMAV01014908.1:118710-132196 GCA_019973955.1 Trichonephila inaurata madagascariensis
TATTTTCAACGTCCCGCTACAGCCTTCTATTTATACGCTTTCACCATCAGTGCAGAGGGCGCTGCGCATGCGCGGTGGCTCAGATACCTTACTATTTTACGTAACATCCTATAATTGCTGTTTGCTGCAAAGTTCATTTGATTCTGATGATTCCTTCATGCTGTTGCATTTTTTACAAACGGCAGGGTATCTCCGTTATTTTTATATGTAGTCTCATCAATCGCCGTGCATTAAATTCAGTGGACAACCAACTTGTGTTGACCACTTTTGCAAACTGAGTGTTTGTTATTTGTACAATGACGCATGATAATGTTTTTGTTGATCCTTTGTTTACCTTTCTTCACCTTACATTTTGATTAAAGATATATATTTGCAGCAAATATTTACTTGATACGCTTGGTTAAAAGCCAATTAACCAGTTCAGGTGCAATTTCTTCTCTCCTCACACACGTATTTACCTTCTGTCATGTATATTCACCCATATCATTCTGTCTTTTGGGTGATCGGCTTATAGAGGATCTATTGTATTTTTGTATTGGTAAATTGATTTCATATAGCTTATATAGCAATTTCTCAAATGTATTTCAGGAAAATAAAAGATATTTCCTTATAAAATGAGCATAATTTCTCTTCTGAAATCAGTTATTTTCTTTCAAAATTGTTATAAAATGCAATATTGTTATGAACTGCTATGTGTAATTGCTACTATTTTTTTGTGAAAACAATGGCTCTGATGTTTTGGATACCATCATTCTGTAGAGGATATTCTTATTAAAAATACCTGTGTATCTTGTTAAATTACCTTTCAAGATTATTTTGAAATTTGTTAATGAATCATTTCGAAGAAATTGAAGCCTGTAAAATTATGGCGAAGATATACATAGTGATTGTTATGTTCCCCAGTTATCCAAAAAGCAATGAAAACATTTAAAAATGCTATAAGTTCTTAAAAATTTGTAAATTAAAATTTTTTTAGTCTCTATTTTGACTTTTCTTAGCAAGAAATCTGAAGATCATTTCCAATAATCTAAAAGGAAAGAATAGTTTTTAAAATTAAGCACATGCACTGTGTATCATGGGGTAATATGTTCGTTTTAAGATTTGTTTGATTTTTTTTTTTTAATGAAAAATAATCAAAATGATGTACAAGCATCTTTTTCTCTAAAGAAAATGATTTTACCTAGTATCTATTATTGAGTGAATATTAACGTCGCACTGTTCACGAGGGCTTTGGGCGACGGACTATGTAATTTTGAACCATGGTCAAGTGACGTGGATGACACCTGAGCTGGCACCCCCTCTCCTAACTACCACACCAATGGGAGGACGTTTGAGCTCTCGACAGATTTAACATGCATTGCTCCTCTACACGGCGGGTCTTTAGCGGTACTGGGCTCGAACTCGTGACATGGCCAGCCACTATCCGATACCTTGACCACTCGGCTACTTCGGCCACTGTCTATTATTGAACAAAGTGAGTTAAGGGGTTAAAAAAGATTGAGACAGATGCAAACGAGACAAATAAATGAAACTCAAGGTTTAAAACTTATATCTTAATTATAGGTAGGCTAGTGAAATATGAATCCTAATGCGTGAGAAATCCATTAAAAAAATTCCTTAAAGTTTGAAAGATGGAGGTAGATAGAAAGAATAGGTGTATATTATAAAATTATCTTTGGAAATATCTTTAGCAGGCACTAAAATTATACTTTCTGAAAAACTTGGTAATTTTAAAATAAGATGTAATAAATTAGATGAGGTCTAGACATAATTTTAAGTTAAAAATTTTGCATGCTTCATTAAGAGAATTTTTCTAGAATCCTTTAAAAATTCTAACTTTAAACTAATTGAGGAAATAGACTATTTTAGTGTTTTAAGAAAAATAATTTTTAGTGCTAATATAGATTTTTTTTGTAAAATTACATTAAGTAACCTATTATCCTGTTATTACAGGACTGGACTCTCGGTCAATTAATAATTCTTCAGTATTACTTCTAAAAATTCCCATATTTTCTTTATGTCTAAAACATTTCTTTGTATAAGGTGCATCTCAATATTTAGTGTAAACTTCTGGGAAAAACATTTAAATCTTTTGAAAATTGGTTAGTTTATAATAAATATAATTATATTCGAAAAATTGAACGTATTAATAAGTAAGACTGTAATAAATTTAATAATCGGATGATGGGGTTTGCAGTTAAATTGGCATTCTATTTTATGACTTTTAAATCACAGCACAATTAATTATTCTATGCTAGTTTTACACAAAAAATACTTTTAGTCATCAAGGGACTGGTATTAAGAAAAATACTTCAACCGAACCGAATGAAAAAAAAAATTCATTTTGGTGTAATATACTCATAAAATTATTACGATTATATAATTTCAAAAGAAAAAAAAATCAAATACATCCAAATTCTTGATTGCAGGACATAAACTAATATTTTTGCAATGAAAAGAAACTGATGTCACGCTCACCCAAATAATAGGATTTTGTTTTTGAAATGTCACGACTTAGAAGATTGTTGTTTTGTCTTTTGGTTCTCTCTCTCATTTTATCAAATAATTTTTTTTATCTCTATGTATAACTCTATATTCTTGGGGGATTTAATTTCGTTGGTGTTTCAAATGAAATTAAATACACAATTTCAAATAAAGGGCTTAGCATGTAATTCCGTTTTATGCTTTATCGTGACTTGTAGAAAGTGAATTCATAAGCGTCCATTAGGCATCCATTTAGTAATTAAAATAAAAAAAAAGGAAAATGATTATTTTGTTTTATTACGTATGAAAAGGAAAATTTGTGCTTTTCTTAGGAAATAATGAAGAATATTGCTTCGAATGAAAAAGGAACTTTTTTTGTTGTGCTAATTTTAGTAAATAAGGATTATTTTTGTCATAATAATTTAAATTATGACAAAATGTGGGCAAATGAAAGTGCAGAAGAACTTTTTAAAAAACTCAAGGGAAAAATAAAAAAAAACCAAAATTGCAATAGTAGTTTCAATTGAGAAATGGTAATTTACTATGGTAATTTGCTCCCCAGATTTTTAAAAATATCTACGAAAAGGAATTTTAAGTGCATCTTCCGCTGGGGAAATTCAAGCAGTTGGAAAAGAAAAACCGTAAAATCCAGCATATAACGCGCACTTTGAACACAAAAAATAAGATCGAAATTTACGTGTGCGCGTTACACGCCGGGTATAAAAATGAGAAATTTAAAAAAAAAAAAGAAAAAAAGATGAGCATAGAAAAAAATTACACTTCTACGTAGATCGAAATACTGTTTATTTAAAATGAATGACATTCTTTATGAACTTAAAGGGTTGTAGTTCTAGAAGAATAGCCCCTCCCCCCAAAGCTTGGAATAATACCTGGATTAAATGACTACAAACACAAGAGCATTGTACACGTATATTACAGGTTTCTTCGTAAAAAAGGAGGTGCGCGTTATACGGCGAATATACCTCTAAAAATCAAAAATTACAGCTTGAAAGTCTAGATGCACGTTATACGACGGATTTTACGGTAGTTAAAGATAACGGTTATACATTTACGTGGAACCTTAGAGAAAGCTCTATTATCCACTCTTCAGAATTAGTTGAAAAATGAAAAATTTGTTGAACTTACATATAAACAGAAAGCAGTCAACAATGAGTGCAGCGCAGCAATGTTGGTGGAGGGGTGAGTGGGAAACCACTTTCCCAGTTTTATTAGTTTCTGTTTCACTTTCGAAGGAGAGCGAAGAGAAAATGATTTCACATCTCCATGACAACCAAGCCCATCTTTCAACCAGCTGCCACATCTCAACGGAACGAGGAGAGAAGGGATGAATTTCTTTAATATAAAGGATTAAAGAAAATATTTTTAAGTCTGTTACTCGTTACCTCTTAAATGACTGCGTGCAGTTCTTGAACGGAAATTTTAAATATCCACTTGGAAGAAAGTAAGAAATTGTAGAGAAGTTTAAAATAAGATCATGAGGGGTGAAATTACCACAATAAACGCGTGCAAAAGCTTGCATGGCGGGGCGGGGCCGCCCGATAATTAGAGTGAATTAAGTCTTGCAAAACAATACAACTAGTAATAAATAACAATAAAAACATTAAAAAAATTGATGTAGGAATTTCCTAATTCATTTTTATCCTTTTCAGAGCTGGGAAGTAGTTCATTATTTCGTTTGAGACTGTAGTAACGATAACTTTTGTTCCTATTTAAAATTATTCATTCGATTGCTACATGTAATGCTATCGTTTCATTTTCTTTTTATTCCTTGTTTTAGTAGTTGCTCTAAAGGTTACCTGGTTTAGTTTGTTAACCCTTAAGCGATCGGTTTTTTTGCCCCAAATGTTAAAAAAAAAAAAGGAATATTTTTGTATTCCATATAACTAAGCTTACTATTAAACAGAATGAGAAATGGACGAATTTTACTTTAATTTTCAATATTAAAGTTTTGCGCACTATTTTTTATCACATTGTAGGCTAGCAGAATGTCTCATATATGTTGAATTAAATCTCACTATACCTTTTAATTATCTTTCATACATCTTAATTATCTTCAATTATCTTAAAAAATTTCAAGTTCGTATCTCCTTTTTAAACGATTGAGGATTTTGTGTGGGTGTGTGCATATATATATGCACACATAATTTGAGAAACATGGTGTAATATTAAGTCTTACTTTGCCATGGGAACAGAGATAATATTGGCCTTTGGGGATTATCTTTCCATTTTTATTTCTTTTCAAGTAACAAATTGTACATTGCTTTGCCGATCCCTGTTCCTTATCGAATATTTTCTAGAATCTGAATTTCTGCCTTCAATGGAAAATTCCCGCCTTCACCACAAAGAAAATTCCGGATGAGAGGTATTTCAGTATCGTGGACAAACTGCATCTCTCAAAAACATACTTGCACTGATAATCTCACTACAACAGTGTTTCTCAAACTGTGGGGCGCGCCCCCCTAGGGGGCGTCATAACCCTACAAGGGGGGCGCGAGCATATTGAAAAGTCGAAAACAAAAGATTATTTTAAAAATTTATTAATTTACTGAAAATAAACAAACAAAATACATTCTGACATAATCAAAAATAAAAAACATATTTACTCTGATATAACACATTTATTAATATATCAGTACTGCTCAATGTATTTTATAATTAATTTAACAATACTAAATTAGGAACGTTTTGACAATTACCAGTAATCTCATGGGCTCTTAAGGTATCCGACTACGTTCGGAACCGTGATTTTAAAAAAGCACATAAATGGATAATTTTCATGATATTTAGTGTCACTTAGATTAGACTATAAGTATAAAATTGTTTTAAGGACATTTTGACAAAAAAAAAATTATTTAAATACAAAAGTTTGGCAAAAAATTAACTTATGTTCTCCTTTTGTGAAAAATGCTTCTATTATAATAATATTTTGCCTGTATAGAGCTCAGACCTCTTTACAGAGGTTCAATTATGATTTTTGAAAAATTCACAGTATTTTCAGAGTTACAACCCATTGAAATAATTATCGGCGTTTTTTTCTTAAAATTGCTCCCCTCTGTTGTCGTAAAATATGGATAAACCCACTTCTATGTTATATATTTCAAAAGCACTAGTTGAGCCTTTGTAGAGAGGTCTGAGCTATATATAAGCAAAATATTATTATATAATAGAAGCAGTTTTCACAAAAGGAGAAGATTTTGAAAAAAAAATTATTCTAAGTTAATTTTTTGCCAAAATATTATATTTAAATAATTTTTTTTGTCAAAATGTCCTTAAAACAGTTGTATACATGTATTATAATTTAAGTGACACTAAATATCATGAAAATTATTCATTTATTCGCTTTTGCAAAATCACGGTTCCGAACGTAGTCGGATACCTTAATATGTAAAATTATATGCAAAAAATTGACGAATTGTCCGGTTTATGCTTAATTATTTCAATACCGATTAAAAATTACGCGATTCGCTTCCCAATACCACCGTTTAACACGTAGGCGAGCAGATGTGGTGTATTGGGGGGGGGGGCCGGGTAAGTAAAGGAATAAATAAGCAAATCCTCTGAAATAAGTAAATCCTTCGCAAACACTGTCAAGGTAATTTTATTGCATTCCAAAACCTTCGGAATAATTTTATGGATAGCACTTCACAGAAAAGATCATACTTCAGAAAGACGTATATATACGTCCGGGGCAATTGACGTACTGGCTGAGCGAGACGGATATATACTCCGGCAGCGTTTAAGAGGTTAAAGTCGTATTGTAGGTTTAGCGTCAAAATATAGTATTATTGAATTTAATACATTGTTATTGAATGGGGGGGGCGAAGAAAATTATGATTGAATATTGGGTCGCAAATAATGAAAGTTTGAGAAACACTGCACTACAAGAATTAAAAATATGGGCAAATCAAAGATAGAAAGAAGAAAACATCTTTGTCCGTACAGAGTACGGGTAAACTGGTTGTGGGCAGCTTTCGGTAGCTCGTACGGTGTACGGGCAAATAAGTTAAGGGGTTAATAAGACGATGGAAGAAAATTTTTCGATGTCTGTTAGAAATTGATCAAAACAGACCTTGGAATACTGAAATACATTACAACTTACGCATTCGGCTGATTTCAACTTCTGATAACACAGGTTGACCGAAATATAAGACCCAGAAACTCAACCACGAGATTTCGTAGAAATCTTACAATCATTCTTACATTTAATTATATATCCGCAGGTGTCTTACGATTAAAGAGGAATAGAAAATGGAGATATTTATCGCAACATTATTATCATCTCTCAGATTTTTACAGTATAATAATATAATTATTTAAAAAAAGAAGTATGTAAGAGTTTAGTGTCTTAAGGTATAATAATTAAGAATATATATTTTAAAAACTGTATTAATTTTTAAAGATGATTATCAACCTATTTTTTTATGTATGACATACTTGAAATGTCTTATTGACACACATATTCATCCCGTGATTTGAAATATGTTTTTGAAAAATCTAAACTTTTTATTTTCACGCATGCTTTTGGCAAAGAAAGTTAAAACTTATGTTTGTATTACTCTACTGATGTTGAAAATGTGTACTATTATTGTTATTTAATTATTTATCTTCCAGAGAGCACCGTTAACTATGTATAAAACTGCACTATTATATATTTTTTTTTCAATTCCTACTACTAGTTCACTCTCCCCCTAAATATATATACATATATATATATTGTTCAAACTTTCAATCATGCATAAAATACTTTCCATTCATCCATTCAAGTTCAAACGCAATTTTTTAAACTTGTAGTGGATGACACTTGATGTTAGTACCTTTTTTCAAGTACTAATTCATCAATTAAATTGAAAAATGAGTTAATACTAACAAAAATAATAGTAAAACAACCTATATAGGAAGGAAAATTGTTCATTGGGTCCCTGTAACGCAATGGATAGCGCGTTGGACTTCTAATCCAAAAATTATGCGTTCGAATCCCACCCGGGATGGCATACTTTATTAAAGAATGTGATTTCTTTTTTATTATACTGTTTTATTAGAATAATTAAATTTAATGAATGAACAAATAGTAATAAACAAACAAAAATAATCCAACACCCTATATAGAAAGGAAATGGGAAATTGTAAGGAAAATTGCTTTCTATTTTGTCACTTATTGTGATTCTGTCATATTTATGCGTATATTTATATTAATTGTAACTATTTGATAAAAGTAACTAAAATAAAATTTTTCGTTATTGTCCTAAGTAGGAATTGACTTAATTTTTTTTTTATATTACTTGTTTCTATGAGTGACAACATTGAATATAACTATTTCATTATTTGTGAATGGTTATTAAAAGTTTATTCGATTGTTATAAAAAGAAATGCTTGAATAAAGTTTTTTTCAGTGATATTTTGAAAAGATTATTTATCTCATTAATTGAAATTGCTAGCCACTGTAGTCAATACGAGTTTGGTATACTTACGTATTATCTCAACAATCTCCAACTCTATTAATAACTCGCCAAATTGGTAACCCCAATTTCTCGTACGCGCTGAATTTGCAACCAAGTGCTTCGTTTCATATAATGACGCCAATAGGTTGCTTTAATACGTAAATACTACAAGTTTAAATTAAAACTGCATATACTCTTAGAAGTGTGAAAAGAAAGAGATTTGTTTAAATTAGTTTAAATTTTCTTTTGAAACTTCAACAACAGATAAAATAACTTTATAACAGGAAATTTTATTAAGCGATAAATGTTTTTAATTCTTTCTAGAAACTTCAATATACATCTATAACGAAATCCTCAGCAATTTTTTTAATATTTTTCATTCTTATTCAAATAAAAATGATATTTTGTGCTATTATGTGGGTTAATTAAAAACTACTACACTAAATACCATATTAAAAATAAAAATATTTTGGTACTTTTTCCGTTTCACCGTCACAAGCGATAAAGTCTCCAAAAATGATGCGACCTACGCCAAACGGAATATTCCCATAGGTAACTTTTTACCACCACATTTTCAAAACTAGTCAAGGTCTGTTTTTTTTTTATCAATAACGTCTTTTTCAAAATAAACCAAAATAGATAAAAAAAAATCAATGATAACTAACATTTATAACATTTTTTTATGTGTAAATGGTACGCATTATCGCAACCTTATTGGCGACATTATGTGAAATGAAGCATATGGTTGTCAATTTAGCGCACACGATACATTCGAAATCAGGAATGCAAACTTGACGAGTTATCCTGAACTTTGGCAATGTTGGGATAATATGTAAGTACCGTGTAAATTATGTTTTGTCGTCAATAAAGCCTACTTGGCGATATTTGCACCGGCAAAACGGAAAAGTACCAACATTTTTCAATTCCTACTATTATTCAATTCCTACTATTAGCTCACAATCTCTATATATTTATTTATTTATCTTGATGGAATTTTCAATCATTAATTAAATACATTTTAAAGCGCTCAATTGAGCTGGAATTATATATATATATTTATTTTGGATGACAATACAATAATTTAATTATAATTAATAAAAATTAATTGACTAAAACTAATTATTTAAAGAATTACAAATACAGCCACGTTGGCATCATTTTTGGCAACTTATTGAACCTTTTGGCGACTTGTGTCACAACTTGAAAAGGGTTTTTCTCACGTCTTAAAGCATTCAGTTGAACTGAAGTTTTATATACACGATTGTTTTGGATGACAATAAGGTACTTTAATGAAAATTAATAAAAATTAGTTACCACTTAATGTTGTGATTCTGTCCTATGTATATACATATTTATATTAATTGTAACTATTTAATAAAAAGTAGCTAAAATAAAATTTTTCTTTGTTGATCTAGGAAGGAATTGACTTAATGTTTTTTTATATTACTTGTTTTAAATTGAAAATTATTTAAAAAGTAATTGGAAATATATTAATATAGGATGAATTATCTTTCAAAGTTGAAAATTATCTATATTTTATTTCTCCTTAAAGTGGAAAGCAAGAGAAATGGGACATGAAAGTAACATTGTGGTTAATTTATAATCAATGGGTTTAAAATAAGGAAAATAAATAAAAACTTGAAACACAAGCAGTTTTCCTTGTCCTTTCTGTCAACCGGTTTCTGTGTATCTTCTTATCTGCTTCCATAAAAATTAAATTTTTAATGCATGTAAAAACAAATTTAGCGTGGGAGTCAGAAGGCGTATCTCTCAAGATTAGCTTCGCATTCTAAGAATTTTATTGTCTGATTCATTTCCTAGTTGGTTGTTTTATTATACTGTTCATCTCTCGAATAAAAAAGAAGTTGTATTTCAAACAATAATTAATTTCTTAAAATTTAATGTTTTTGCTTTAAAAAAATCGTATGATGTGATTTGAAGCGATGCTTTTTAATTATTAAATTTTTTTTATTTGTTTCTCATGTTGAATTTTACGCCAATAACAAGCTCGTAATTTTCGTTTTATTCAATAAATACCGAGATATTCTTTAGTCTTAGGTTAATTTCAGACCTTCTATTGTGTAAACAACTACTTAATTAAAGTTTTTTTTTTCTTAATATTATCAACACACACAGATTTTACAATCTTTTGTTTTAAATAAAAAAATTAGAACACTTCATGATTTCCAATATTTTTTTCGGAAAAAGAATTTAAAAAATTCTTGATTTTTTTTTTTTTTTTTTTTGAGAAACAGACGGATAAATAAATATAAAATAGTATTATCACAAAATTCAAAATTTTTTGAAAATATTTCAGTTTTGTAGAAAAAAGATATTTCAATTGTTTTTAAAAACTTTGAAAATATCACACAGATTACGAGTTAGCTGGCAGATCTGTTTATTAATTGGATTTAATAAGTATTGCTCCTGATTCATTGCTGATGTTCTCAATTGATAAATGGTTCAGTTCCGCAAATGTCACAGGATTCATAATTCGAAATCGTCTGCAGTTCTTTTTAAATTTTTCTTGTTTAAATAATTGATTCAATTCCTTCTAACTAATATTTATTTCTACATACTTTTATAAGTCTTTCTATATTAATTGTAATTAGAATTGTATTTTTTCGGATGCTTTTCTGTGTTAGCTGGTTGCAAATCTCGCCAACTGGATACTTTTAGC
This sequence comes from Trichonephila inaurata madagascariensis, assembly GCA_019973955.1. Lineage (NCBI taxonomy): Eukaryota > Metazoa > Arthropoda > Arachnida > Araneae > Nephilidae > Trichonephila > Trichonephila inaurata. Next base: position 129,334 of record BMAV01014908.1, read on the forward strand.
GATTATGCACGAAATTCGCACGAATAAAGGTTATTTACTATTAGTTGTTAATTTTAGTTATTACCATTGATTAATCAGTAGTGATTAATAATTACTACTAAAAGGCATTTTGAGAAAATCAAGATATGGTTTCAATTGACAGTATTTTGTTTATGTGGGTAGCAATATTTGGCGATTTATCGTCCATAGCCGGCTAATCGAGGCTTTTATAATTTATCTTATAATATTTGGCATTAAACTTAAATCCATGTAACAGAAAAATAGCAAATAATTACTCATATATTAATACGTATACCTCGATTTGATTCATTTATTTTGAAGTTCCGAATGACATTATTTAGTTGTCATATACATACTTCAAATCTATTTGCCTCTAAAATTTTAGGTTCTTAGAATTTCCAAGTTATCTTGAATTCTTATCAGAATCAAAGAGAGGAATAATATTTTCATTAAATATGGGTTTTCTATACCTCGATTTTTTTAAGAATCTGCGACGTACAGTTACAATAATAAATAAACGATTATTTAAAAATTTTTGTTACATTACATCCAGAATAAATGAGAAAATATGCTATCATAAGTCTAAGTTATCCAGTAAGGGATTATGCGAGATTCGTTCTCAATTTATTACTTTATTTAAGATCTCTTTATCTTGTTCTATCAATTCAACTTCTTCAACAAACCCACGTTATTTTCGAGAATTTAATTTATGTGAATATATTGCAAAACCTGAAGCAAAACATATATATTTTAGTTTTAATATATAATAATCTTATATGCAAAATTGAGAGAGGAGAGATAAAGAACCAGATAGGGCAGGTTGGGTTTATGCACTTATCAGAAGATATTACAGCATTTCCTTCTAAAGTTATTGGCATAGATTTAATTTGGAGTGCGTCGAGTTATTGTGTCTGGGTAGAGTTTAACGGTTTGAACCCTGGGCATTTTGTTGTTAATCCAAGAAGCAACTGGCTCGATGATTAGTTGTCGAACTTCCTTCGAAGAATAATTTTTGCCTTTCGATTGCATCAGAAAAAAATTATGTTCCTTCAATAGGCGGCATAAAAATTAATACATTATTACATCAAGTATTATCCTTGATTTTGTTGAACCACTAAGTTTATTGCTGCAAAGTCTACAGATATTTTCCCTCGTCTCATTATTATGTATCTCATGAACTAAAACACTCTTTCATTATAATCTTGATTAGAAGAGCTAAACATGCTCGGTTACTGGAATTCGGGCATTGTTTGAAAGAGTTTCTAATCTGTGATCGTGAGGAACAATGAATGATAACTGAAAACCACTTAACAATCATATCTCATTAATACGATATTTAAACCCACACCTCCGGTATAAAACTCTTTCTTTATATTCACTATTGTATTGCAGCTTTTTATTCAATAATCAAATAAATTTTTCTTCATTGTGTAAGCGCAACATGTTTTTATAATTTCTTTAAATATTTTCTCTTGTCATTTCGAGCTCTATCTTGGTTTTTAAGTATGATCTCCACGTACAAAGATGAGTGTGTGTACCTCCTAATAAACTTTCCCTTCAGCTAATGGCATTCTTTCAGATTCTGTTTTATAGGGTTAAGGTTTCTTTATTTACCCCTGAATACTTTTTTACGAAACGATTTTGTATTCAGGAGAATAATATGAATTATACGGAGTTTCTAATTGCTTTCTCAAATCCAGGCTATATTACTTATTGAAATGTAATGAAATATATTTAAAGAGGAACAAAAAGTAAACCGGTACAAAACACGTTTTACTTTTCCCTTTCTCAATTTTTAATAAGTATACATATTTATTTATATGTGGGTGGTTTTTCAATGTTTGTGTGAAAACACGTTAAAATCTCAAAGGAGAAATGCAAACATTCATAAGTTCTTATTTTTTAAATTCTTTTTCGAACATATTTTGTTATATTGTAATAAACATAATATTCTAAATTGAGAAGGTAAATAAAAGCTCAATCAGACTAATACTACCTTTACGAATTCAATACGTAGCTTTAATAACTGTGAATTTTCTCTTGAGACTATAATTTTTTTAATAATACTAAATATAATCATAGTTTTCAAAAAACAAAAAAAAAAAAAAAACCATTTAATAAAATTTTGCTCTATTAGTTGAGCCATTACATTCGGAGTTTTTTTTTGACAATCCTTTTATTTCATGAACGAATGCCTGAATAGAGTGAGAGTTTTATTAATGTCACACTGTAAAGCAACACGAGAGCTATAGGCCACTGACCTCGTAATTTTAAACCATAGTCAAGTGACCTCAGCTGGCACCTCCTCTCCAAACTTCGACAACGCACCAAAGGAAGGACATTGAGCCTAAATAGATTTAATGAGTATCAGAGCCTCTACACGACGGGTATTCAAAGGCCCCAGATTCGTACTCATGACACGCAGGTCTCGAGACCGTGACCGTAGTCCTCATGTTACCCCCCTCAATCCCACAGACATTTTTTTTGTTTTGTAATCTATGTGTTTGACCCCATTGTGATTTAAAAAAAAAAACGAATTTTTCATGCATAATACAGTGAAAATCGCTTAACACGAAACTGGAGGGACTGAAATATTTTTTTTCGTGTTAAAGGATATTATAAGAAAAAAAAACCCATATATTAACAAAATTAAATTTATTACAGTTTATTTTATTTACCTAGATATGTATATATGCATATATTTAATAAAAATAAATGAAACAAAAACATTCAGAAGAATTTAAAGAAGTTTACTACAAAATTTCCAAATTTTTTTGAAAAGCAAAACATTTATATAGTTTTCGGAAAAACTTTGATATTTTTCTTTGCATTGTTTTAATTAGCATCAAATTGTCAAAAAAAA
>BMAV01014908.1:133072-159748 GCA_019973955.1 Trichonephila inaurata madagascariensis
AAAAAAAATCGAGCTTGTGAGAAGCACCCTTTCGAACATACATCAACAATGGAATGCAATTGTATTACTGATAATGAAGTTTGGTTGCGCGGTATGCATACATTAAGCGGGAAAATACTTTTTTTTTCACAAATAAAATACCAGGCAACTTATAATTTGAATCTCATTTTATCGACGGAACATGACACCCACGCGATTGTTATACTTCATTAGAAGGTTCCATAAACGCCTTGAGCTCTGGATCGTCGAACCCATTTGGTGGACCACTCCCAACTTCCATCCGCGTCTACCGTCTCCGCAAGAAGGCATCAAACCTACGTGCTCTGCCCACCGAAATTTCAACTTTCGTTTTGACATGAGGGCGACAAGGATCGGTCCAATTCTTTTCACTGTCAGTGAAATGGTGCCGTAGGTGGCAGACGCTTATTCATCAAGTAAGAGTTGATTTTTCACATGTAACTTACAGACCAGAGCAACGATAAAATTTTTGCAGTTCAAAATGAACTCATTTTTTTTGTGGAAAAAAGAACAATGAGAAAATGATTGGGTTCGTTTTTGTGTTTAGTTTTTGAGGGCAAAAATACCAATAGAGACTTAATTGTGTATGAGAGTGTGATATGACTATCCACGGTTGAGAGGGATATTAAAATGGTAGATTTTGTGGATAGAAAACTTATATAAAGAAAATATTTTAGTGGATAAGGAGTGATTTTACACATCTAAATTAATTCTGTAAAAATATTTTGATGTTCCAAACTCCTTCAATCTTTTTAAAATCCTGTCTCCAAATTCAAGAACATAAGATATAAAGTATAAACAAGTCTTTCGATAAAAAATCTTTAAAACGATAATAAAATATTCACTAAAATATATTTAGCTTTTTTTAAAAAAATTTCAAAATAATTAAAGAAAGTAAAATTAATGAGAGAATTGGTTTCAAAACATACCATTGTTATAAGATGCCATGCTATCATAGAAAGCATAAGACATGTTATCTTTTAAAAGATAAATGCGATTTTAAATGCATTATGTAAAAAAAAAAATGACATTTAAAATTTCTTTTACAGATTAAAAAAAAAACTATTAAATTCCTCTTTAAAATGATAAAAGTATTCCTGTAATTTCTAAGATATTAAAGTCGTATTTGCCAAGGATTAAGACTAGATCTAGATCTCAGAAATTTTTCGAAAATATAGTGGGTAAGTTGATAACATCATATTAATTTAACCCCACTTTTCGGCCCTAAGTGCGAGGTTTATAAATTTTTAAACAAAATTCAAACTTTATTATTTCTTTTATAGAAATGTTCTACTTTGAGATTTTGTATTTTGATATTTTCTTATTTTTGTTTTCCTTAAGAATTAGTTTATATAGATGTTCCACTTTTTTAGGGAGCCATCACAATAGCATATATTAAGTATGTTAAAATAGGATAAAACCATATATCAACTTACTTATTGTTCCACTATCCAATTCAGAGCAAATGCTGCAAAATGTCCTGGAATTATTCGTTCAATTATTCGATTTGTTCTTTGTAGCCAATAAGCATAAAAATTAGAAAATTGCTTGTATGAAAATTTAAGTAGGCAGTACTATCAATAACACAATTAAACAACTTTTTTTATTAATACTGAACAAAGTGTAGGCATACAAGAAATTTGGAAAGGGAAATCAAGATTCTGTAGGCGGCGTAATTTTTACAAACCCGGGAAGAACTTTGCGATTAAATAAAAAACAACATCTGATTTCTGTGGAAGATATGTGGCTCCAAAAACTCTGTCTTATGCGCATGTGTTTGTGGCTAAACAGGATATCAGTTTGCTTAAGGAAACTTACTTCACTTTCACTTGTAGCATTTGTTGTTGAAGTTCAAAGTTGTTGGTCCTCAAACAAAACAAAACAAAAAAAAAAAACTGTTAATAAGGGGTATGGTCCTCTCTCGCAGATATGCAGGACTCGCATTGTGATTTTATACTGGAAGTAAAGGTATGAGTTCATGTGGCAAATAATTTCACTCATTGAGCAATTCTCGGTTTTTAGGCCTTGGATGGTTCTCGGGTGAGTGAGTGAATATTAACGTCACACTGTTCAGCTACACGAGGGCTTTTGGCGACGAACCACGCAATTTTGAACCATGGTCAAGTGACGAGGACGATACCTGAGCTGGCACCCCCTCTCCTAACTACCACACCAACGGGAGGACGTTTGAGCTCTCGACAGATTTAACGTTCATCGCTGCCCTACACGGCTGGTCTTTAGTGGTACTGGGCTCGAACTCGTGACAAACCAGTGACGATCCCATAGCTTGACCACTAGGCTACCACGGCCACTGGATGGTTCTCGGAGGGGTGTTGCGGGTTTCAAATGCTATCTTCAAAGCGTGCCAGGTATACTCTATAGGGATGAGGTCTGGTGAATCTGACTGGTGACTCCATCTGACGAATATCATCACTTTCCAGAAATTCGTCGACCAGAGAAGCTATATATGACTTCACGTTGTTATCCATTATAGTGAAATAGTGCCAAGTGCACTCTTGAAAAGGCTCCAAGACCTCATCCCTATGCAGCAGTCACAGTGCCTCTTTCAAAGACATGGAGGTGTGCTCAGCCGTCCAATGTGATGCCTGTGCCCAGACCATAAAGCCTCCGCTACCGTAATTGTCGATTTATTGGACCTTGGAAGGCAGGTAGCGGGTTCCTGGTTCTCTCCATATTAAAGTACGATGAGAATCGCTGGTTAGGCTGAACCGGGATTCATCAGTGAAGAGATCGGTTACCCATTCATCCATGCTGTCATCTCTATAATTTCTGTACCCTTTTAAATGGACTCTCCTGTTCGCAGAACTGAGGGAACACAAACAACAGGTTTTATTGCTAACAGCACTCTTTCATGAAGACATCCGGAAACAGTTACCTTTGAAATTCGGGTTACTTTCGCCTCATACACCTCACAAGAGAGCTGAGAAGCTGTAGTATCCTTGTTACGACTCGCTATAATGGACAAATTGTGATCTTCTCTGGCCGTCGGGGCTCTTGGATGGCCTTACCCAGACTTTCTCTCGACTTATCCGGTATTCTGAAACTGCTTCCATTAGTTGAATTCGATGCTGAGAGTAAAATTGAATTATCTTCAAATCTGGAGTTGAGACTCATCTGCTTCTAGCCTGCTCACAACTTGCCACTTCATTTCATCATCTAAACGTTGGTGGTTACTCATTTTTACTGTTTCAATTTAAATTTTAGTGATCACTGCAAAAAAAAAAAAAAAAAACACACACCAAGACATTTGGTGGGGTGTGCTACCGAATGAAATGCGGATTTTGGCACGCGTGCGTATAAATTCTATTAATCGACTAGTTCTGCCCCCACACACGCTTACGTATTTCACTCACAAGAATTGCAACTTTGTTTCGAAGTAGTATTTTTGCATTTTCTTCAACTCTTTTCATGAAATTCGTCAAAAATTTTCTTAATTTTCAACACCACTGTATTTCAAAGGGAAATAATAAATGCAATTAGTAGAATTTGGATTTAACTTTTCCCTTGGGTATTGCGAGCCACCAGATGTTGTGTACTAAATGAAATTCGAGAAACTTGGATATCCCAATACTGACTGAAAAACATTTCATACTCATTTAGATCTTGAATGTGATTAACAGATACAGCAGGTTCATATTATTGTAAACTCTTCAGCGGGTTGAATCGTATATACTTTGATTCATTAACAATCCGTTCTGAAAGAAAATCTTTTTAAGTAAAGGCGCAACAAAGACGCTTTCAACTAGTCTCATGAACTTGGTTTACCTTCCGACTCTTTCAGGAAACTAATATCCATCAGAATACTTTTCCGGATAAAATAATTGTCATTTGTTACTTAATAGCTGGCTTTGTTTAGAAACATTCAGAATCTAGTATGAATAGAAGAAGGTGAACACTTAATGTTTTTGTTTTCTTATCAATTCAGCTTGAACTTATAAATACAGGTTCGTTTTGAAGGTAATACAAAGTAAGGAGAACACATTAGTCATATAATTGGCATTAGAGAACTACAACAATTTTCGATTGAAAGATATTATTGTTAATTAGTATCTTAATATATTTTAAGATTTCTTTAAGGATTGAATTTTATATGTTCCCATAGACTCAGTATGGTATGATGTTTTCCAAAGTAATTCAGGTTTTATCACTACTATTTATTCACCACATCCTTTCTAAATAACGCACAAGAAAGTATTTTAAAAACAATTTGGAAACATATTTTATACTCGTATATCGAGTATTTTTATATATAAAAAAAATCCGGTGAGTGAGTGTTCATAAACGTCGCACTACAACCAGACACCTTAAGACTTCTTTGGGTCCCTGGGTCCCTACTCAAAAGTAGGCCCTGGGCCCCCACACAAATGTAGGCTCCACCTATGACCTTTAAAAGTAAACAGTACATAGCATACGTTGTCAAATACTCGTACAAGCAATAACCCGAAACAAATAAATGCGCATGACTTACAATCGCACATATCAGCTCCACCGACTACTGCCTTTTGACTGAGGGAGTAATGATGGTGTATGGTGGTAGGCCTAGGTCTAAACATAGACGACGGTCATCACATGTAGCTAGTTGACATATCGTCCGAATTCCCAGTTTTCGGAGAATACAACCGGAATTAACATTTGACCTTTGAAAATATTCGAATTAAGATCTTCTTAAGGCTTAATCGAAAACCAGACAAGGCCCCCATTGCGGACGAGGTCCTGGGCCCAGGTCCAGTTGGCCCATGCCTTAAGATGTCCCTGACTGCAACGCAAAACGAGAGCTATTGACGGCGGACCTCGTAATGTTGAACCGCAATCACCTGATGATGACGACGTTAGAGCTGGCACCCCATTCACATAAATTCTTCACCATACTAACGTAAGGGCTTTGAGCCACGACAGATTTAACATGAATCAACCCTTCTACATGGTTGGTCTTCATTGACATCAGGAATCGAACCTACGCTTCGACAACACCATACACAAGTACATGACTATTACTACTAGGATTCAACGATTGCACTAAAAATGTCTGAAGTGATAGTTTCAAATACAAAGAGAAAACATCGCTCTCGAAGCTTCTGGTGAGAATGAGAAGACAATATTTTTATGAAAATAATTATTAGATTGTATTACATACAAACCTTTTTATCAAATAAGGGTAAATTTATGTGAATTAGTAAATTTTTTTTCAAAATTTGTATTTCATGTCAATTAAACTAAACTCAGTGGCGCAACAGCCCATGAGGGCCAAGACCTACTGTGCCCATCTGAGTATACGTGACCATAGGGCTCTGAGGTGCACTAGCATATGTCCCGATCAGGTGGTCTATCTGAAGTGAAACCTCCAGAGTTTAGTCCCCAAGCAAACTTGGTACTCATTTATCTACCCACTGAAGGGTTGAAAGGCTGAGTTGACCTTGCCCAGCCAGAGGATAGAACCCGGACCTGTGCTGTGACCGATACGCTACCACTCGACCATTGGGCCTCTTCCATGTCAATTGCTGGCGGAAATTTGCTTAGAATTTCTAATAATATTCTCTCATTCTTGATTGGAATTGTATTGCTTAACTTTGATTTTTTTTTATCTTGAATTATTTATTTTTAGAAAAAGTTATATGCTAATTTAAAATTTATACCTCAATATTATTCACAACAAATTTCAAATGCATGTTTTCACTTTACGATTTTATTGCATTTGATTAACATCTATGAATAATAAAAAAGACATACTAATTAAACAAAACAGATATATTGCTGTAGGTGAGCAGTTTTTATTGCTCTAGGGGAGTTAGGCACCTAGTAAAACCAGATCAAGGTCAGTGATTACCATAAAATGTGTTAAAAGAGAGAATAATTTGAAAAGTGCAGAAATGATTTAAAAATAGGAAGAAAAAAAATCGAATCATAAGAGAAAAAGTTCATTAAATAGAATGTGCACTTCGCTGTTTGGAAGCTATTCTACGAAGAAAATAGTAAAATGTTCTTTTGGTTCCAGAAGAAAGTTCGCTAAATAGAGATTCGTAAACTGGAAGTCTGACTGTATATATGTATAAAGGGAAGAAAAAAAGTGCTACGTGAAATGTATATTCATAAATCAGTTAAAAAAATTCTTGGGGATTTTTTTTTCATTTTATTTGTTTGTTGTTTATTATAACAGCTCACAAAAAATTATTAGAACAAAGTAAATCAGAATAGACTTTATAATCAAGAATTTCTCAGAATCTGAATGTAGGCATATTTGGAATGTTCCAAATCAAAAACAAAAAATATTAATACCGAGTACAATAATAATTAAATGAAAATCAATACGAGTGGAAGCTTTCCGAATATAACTATTTCCGTATATTATAAACAAAAACATTATTTTCTAGCCATAGATAAGAGTTTTATACCAAATACAATTTTGAGAAATTGCTGTAAACGATAAGTGAATCAACAATAAAGACCAACCTTTCACAATACTCATGACCCATATTATATATCAGTATGGACAAATTATAATAAATACCGGCTATATACTTAAAGCTTATAACCATGCAATTCTATAGTGATGAATTCAAAAAGTATATAGGAGGGCAATTCACTCTGAATGAAGTTTATTCAAATGTTTTTTGTTGACTTAATACCAAATGCTGAATAGATATTTGAAAATATATGCCTCTAACTAATAATGATAAAAATGGAAGAAATACCATGAGAATGCGCCATGTCTGTGGAATCTTGTCAAATTATGCCCTCCAGAGTGAATAATGCTGGAATTTTCCTTGAAATGTTTACACGTGATCAACAATAATGTAATTTTAATCAAACTGACTTATGATCTTTTTCAGCTATCTACAAGTGCCCACACATATTATGACCTGTCAGAATACTCATTTAAAATTCTGTCAAGTATTGACTTACTACTTTCGAACTAAAGAAGACAAACTAAGATAAAAGAAACGTCAACTTTTATGTACATCCTCGTGTACAATAAAACATCAAAAGGTTTGCGAACAAATTTGCTGATGAAATTCTCGCAATGGGTCAAACCTAAACATGGCAATGTCTGGCAGTGTTTAACTGAAGATTATAAAAAAAGATCATGACATGCTTACAAGTCTAAAGATTCTGATGTGTGTATAATAGATCATGCTAGAGACTATTTATTTCATGTGTGTGTGTGATGAACAATATTTTTCAGTAAATATTGTACCTTACATAAATTTCCAAACTTATTTTTTTTGATGAATAAATTCATCGAGTTTTTGATAATACACGTTCTTATAAAATTTTGCTACAACGAAATATTTAAAGCACTCGAAAAAATTTTCTGTACTTCTGTAATTTCACATGAGGCTCTTAAAAAAGTACTATTTGATTTCTTATATACTTTAATTTTTCATATTGATAAACAAATAATGATAACATTAATGGTGTGACCAGTTTTAAATTTGAACGTTACATATTTTAGACTAATAAATTCTCATGAAATTCTGTAGAATCGCATTATTCTATATATTTAGCTTTTTTATTTAAAAATGAATCATGGTCAAACTTTTTTTGGAATACTTACCCCTAAATGAGTAGCAATTTTGCTGCAGAACACTGAATTTTAAAACTTTGCAGTTACTTATTTGACCAGAGTTTAAAAAATAAGAAAAAATAAACAAATTACTTTACAGAGAACTTAAACTTTATTTAAAAAAGCAAAGAACGCATGAAGAAAAAGAGAGAAAATGTATATTTTTCATTAATAAAATTTTTTTCATGAGATCGTCAAAGGGAGCTGCTAACTTTTCGGACAATAAATACCTCTGCAATTTTATAGAAGTTAAAAGAAAGGGTAAATTATTTTATTTCGAGGATTAATGACAAAAAATCTGTTGTAGAGTTATTTAAGGTTAAGAGAATTTATATATTTTTATTCACACATGTGTGCACATACTATATATAAATGAATTTAAAAATATCAGCCTTATTTTCCACCTTATCTGCAATATTTCATACTTGCAACCTCAATTCATTTAACTTTAGTATCTTTTAAATAAACCTCCTGAGATCGCTTCTGAATTGGTCAAAAGGGGAAGATTTTTTTTAAAAAAAAAACTTTCAGATTCAATTTCTTAAATCCGTAAGCCATTTGGATAAACTTAAAAAATTTAATGAGAACTTGCTAGAAAAAAAAAATAGAATCTATAAAAAAAAGAACAAAATATAAAAGTAATATAGCGAACCTCACAACATACACAAGTTGCTACAGGTAAGCAGAAACTTCGGATATAAAAAGCTCATGCTATAGAACACAAATATGTCTCTACATTTGATTTGAGGAAGGAAAAAAATTCTTAAAGAGCGCCTTTGACCTTGTGCCCTACCCCGAATTTTTGAGATAGGTATGCGACCTCATGTATCTCTCCTTTAAATCTTACAGCGAACCAGACCTTTTTTAAGAGTCTTCATTCGTTATATAATACATTCGCGTTTTAACTTTAAAAATATCGCTCAAATGATGAAAAGGAGACTTATATAGAAATGGAAACAAAAGATCGCTTAATTTTAAAACATAAATTTTATATGAAAATGCTTACTGAAAGTTTTCATAGATGAAACTAGATGATATATTTTTATGCTAACCTGGTATTGATAAATTAAATATTTATTAACGTCGCATTTTGAAGCTACGTGAGGGTAATTGGCGACTGACCTCAAAATTTTAACCCATGGTCAAGTGAAATCTGTTTTCACTTGCATCCCATTCTCCAAATTTCCACACCATGAGGATGTACGGCAGTGTTTCTCAAACTGTGAGGCGCGGCCCCCTACGGGGCCGTGAAAACTCTACAAGGGGGCGCGAGCATATTGAAAAGTCGAAAACAAAGGATTATTTAAAAAAATTATTAATTTACTGAAAATAAACAAATAAAATACATTCTGACAACAAACAAAACAAAACAAAAACTATTATGTTAATCGAAACAAAACAAACAAAACAAAAACTAATATATTAATCGAAATAATAACCGTAGCAAAAAAAAAGATCTTTGAAGACAACAATTAGCAATTTAAGAACAATTTTAAAAATCTTCGGAATTCAAAAAATGAAAATTTTATCAAAATACTTTTACATTCCTCTATATTGACTCTGAAGTAAAAATAATCGTTGCAGTCTGTAACTTTGAGAACTTAATTTATATTTGGTCTCAATCATGAAATGGTATAAAAAATTTTGTGTTTTTTTTCCCTCGGAAAATAAAAAAAAAAAAACTATTTTTCTCATGTCTCTTAGTATTCACAAAAACTGACGCTCTCAGCTACATATTAGTCTCATCATGTAGTTACACAGTAGTTTTTCATGTGTGTGATTTGAGCTGTTTTTAGTTCTTGTCCGTTACCAAATAGTTCGAAAATCCTGGTTGCTTAGGCAAGGGATATATTTGTTCAATTTTTTACATTTACAAACAATTATATAAAATGTTCAACCCTTTTTTACCCTATTTCATGGAGAAACTGAAATAATAAATTTCTAAAAATAAGTGTGATGATGATGCGAGGATATATTATACTTTTCTTCAAGTCTATGGACTCAAATTAGTAATATTGCAAATTATATAATTATACTTTGCAATTCTTATTTCATGCGCTGCATTATTTATGTGTAATTTGTACGTAATAAAATTTTAAAAAAATGGAAGTTTGGGTAAAATTTTGAACTTTTTATTTCATTTGCAAATAAAATTATTATTTAGTTTTGTCATGTAATATAACCAGATATTTCATTATTTTTCCTTTAAAATTTTCTGTGTTTGTTTTAGGTTGTTTTTCTCTAGGGGAGGAACAAGTGTTTAAAGGAGTTAAATAATAAAATTACATTCAATTAGAAATAATTTAGATTCGCGATGTCTACAAAATCATAAAGCAATGTTTTCTACACTGGTTTACTATAAATTGTTTTGAAAACAACACGTGTTTACAATAGCCTAGTGATCAGAGTTACGAGTTTGTGAACGGTGTGTCATGAGTTCGAGCCCTAGGGCCACTGCAGATTCGTTGTATAGAGAGGGCGATGCAAGTTTAAATCTGTCGTGGCTCAAAGTCCTCCTGTTGACGTTGTGGTAGTTTGAAGAGAGGGTGTAGATGCAGGTGTCGTCTTCGTTATTTGACCACGGTCCAAAATTACAAGGTCCATCACCAGGAGTCCTCGTGTTGCTTTATAATTTGACGTTAGTAAACATTCATTCGCTTACAAACCGCATTTATACAACTCCAAGTAATTCGTCTAAATTTATATTCTTTAAGGAATGAAAAAGAGAAGGTATGGCAGATCTTTCCACGTTCTTTTAAATACTAATCATCTTGGAAAATATTAGATCTTTAAAAAAATTATTATATTATAAATCTTCCTCCCAAAGACGAAGATGTGACTATGCAAATTAAGACTTTTATATATAGATTAAACTTTTAGGTTAGAAAGAAGATAAGTTAGACTGCTAACGGCTAGCAGTTATTAATCAAATGTGAAGTGAGGCGTGGATACTTCGTAGTTGATTTTTATAATATTAAATTTGACGATGATTTGTCAACTAGGAATTAAGGTATCCGACTGCGTTCGGAACCGTGATTTTGCAGAAGCGCATAAATGGATAATATTTATGATATTTAGTGTCACTTAGATTAGAAAATGTATATAAAATTGTTTTAAGAATATTATTACAATAAAAAATTATTTAAGTACAATATTTTGACAAAAAAATGAACATAGAATGTCCCATTTTCAAAATATTCTCCTTTTGGGAAAAATGCTTCTATTATAATAATATTTTGCCTGTTTATAGCTCAGACCTCTGTACAGAAGCTGAACTAGAATTTTTGAAATATACAACGTAGAAGTGGATTTGTCCATATTTTACTACAGCAGAGGGGAGAAATTTTAAGAAAAAAACGCAATCATCAATTCCTGTTTTTTTTTCCCCCTCCCTCCTTTCCTTTCTCGTTCTAAACCAATTCGAAAAAAATGAACTTTTTTTTAAAAAAAAAATTCGGATGGAAATCACAAATATAAATTAATAACACACACACAAATATTACTTTCACTAAAAAAAAAATATTAAACCCCGCACCCACTTCTATTAAGCTGAGTTCAGCAAGTACACCAGCTCCTTACTCTCCCCAATACAAACCAGCGCCACTAAAAAATAGATAACAAGTCTAAAAAAAAAGAAACCAACAAAGTAACCATTTCACGACAAACCCGCATCTTCTCTTTCTCCCTCTCCCTACCTGTTGCTTTTTCCAGTGGAACGGAAGAAGCAACAATCGCCTAGAGCCAGCTGCAGGTAGTTGAGAAGTTCTCAAAGGGAATACATAGTTCCATGCCCTTTTTCTTTTTCGCTGTGGTTCCCCCTTCGGAAGAAACCTGTCCGACGGGTTCTCAGGGGATCGTCAAATCATTTCCAATTCCCCCTCTTCTAGAAGCGAGCAGAGATCTTTGAAGCGTGGTCCATTGAGGAGGTTTGCAACAGGACCTGTCGAGTAGTTCCACGCACGGAGACCACGACGTCGTTCGGTCTTGCTTTTTGTTGCCGGTTTTGGTTTTAGAATTCAAGAGTAAAGCCCCGATGGACTGTTCTTTGGGGTAAAAGTGCTTGTTTGGGATATCATCGCTTTCATTCAGGACTGTTAAACTATGGATATTTGGAAAGTGATGGACAGCCGCGCCAGGTGTTGGTGTGCTTTTGTCCTGTTAACGGTTTTGTGTTGTAGCGGAAGCGAGGCCGCTAAGGTAAGTTTCCGTTTCGTTATTTTGATAGTTATCGCATTTTTTTGTGCTAAGGGCAGCATGCTGGTTAAGCACTATCTGTGATAGTCCTCATTTTCCTTGCAAAATATTTCAACATTTTCAATGAGAAGAGTTAAGTAATCAGTTTTTAAATAAAAAGCAATAGACTTAGAGATGTAAGTAGTGTGAAAAGAGTTAGGGATATAATTAAAATTTAAATTTATTTGAAGGGAAAATTAGATTTCAATTCGAAAATTAGATTCTTGAAACATAACATTTCAAGTTCAAAAAAAGCAATTCATAGTTATAATTTCGGTATAATTCAAAATAATAACGAAAAACACTAGTCTGTAATTATTATTACTATTTGTGGTTTTGAAAATGAGAAGCGACGTTATTAGAATCATTAATTTTTTATCAAGGCTTCAGATATAGGGCTTATATAAGTGTGTAAACGGATGTTTATACCGGACTTATACAACTTTTAATGGCACAGGTGATAGAGAACTTATATAACTACATCTCAATATCTCAAATTGGTTTTTAATTTTAAATTGAATAAAGTCTAATGTTTTTACAAAATCATTTTCAGGATTTTTTTAAAGAGATTATGTAAAAGTTATAAATAAATATACAAGACATATGCAACCGAATTTTCAAAGTTCATTAAACATAAAAATGTTGCTTTATAATAAAAATTAATTATAATTTTAATACTGATTACAAAAAAAATATAATATAATTAATCAATTCTGTGTGAATTGAAAGTATAAATAAATAGCATTTGAAAATGTAATCTTACCATTTGTGTAATATCATTATCCTAGTGAATATTTGTTTTTATGGGCTTTTTTTCAGTTTTAGAATGCTTGAAGTATTTTTTTTAAAAAAGTCTTGAAGCTTTGAAATATAGTCTGCAGTTTTTTACAAATCATGATTACCATTACTGCAAAATAAGAGTAAATTCTTAGCACAAAGCTTAACAATTAAGAATTTTAAGATAATTAAATTCATTTGTTTTTAAATATATATATATATATATATAAGGTTTATTACAACATATTCAGATACTTCTTCGGATATTAGTATATTATTATAATCACTATTCATTTTTTAACAGAAAGCATCGTTATGTAACACTATATCTTATTTAATATATTACATTTAATCATACTTTTTTTAATATTTGAGAAATATCTGGGTGAAAAAAGAACAAATAAAAATCGATGAATAATATTATAAATAATTGGAGTCAAAGTTTATATTCTTAGAATCCATAAAATGATTAAAAAGGTCTTCAGAAAAATAATATAAAAATATACAAAAATTGATTACATATTAAGTTCAAACAGTTTCGATTATGCATTAAAATTCATTTCTCCAACTGAAAAGACATATTTAGAATAATTACAAAAGATGCCAACTTAAGCAACATAACTTTAACAACAGACGATTACGTCAGAAAATAAATTTAGTAATCAGATAAATTCGAGTTGCATGAATTACTAAGAGAATTAAAGCAGACGATAATAATATGGAAGATAATTTTAAACCTAAACAATATCTATAACTACTGTATAATTTAAATAATCAATCAAAAATTAATTCAAAATATAAAGAAAAAAAATTTAAATACAACTAAACATTTTACAGTACAAAACAAATGCTTTTCATTTCATTTTATTAATTTTCCTAGATATGCTAAAATTCAATGTAAGAATCACTAAGCAACCAAATTTCTAAATTTGAATTTTAGTACAGTATTCCTAGAGGTGAGATTATTGATTTTTTTTTATTCTATTATAATTCCCCAACAATGTTTTTGTAATCATATGTGTCAACGTAATACATTATTTAAAAGCCTTCAAAATTATTTTTTATTATCAAAGGGAAAAAACACCTTTACTTTTTCCTACTTTAAAAAATAAATAACCCGTAACGATTAATATTCTATTTATCAAACATACATGAACTGATCAAAAGAATATTAATGAACTTATAATAAATATATTCATAATAAAATTAAGAAAAATTGTTTGACCATTATAAAGATTTGAAAGATTAATAATTTGTTTTTTTTTTCAAGTAATTTGCGTTGAAACGTTCCTTTTTGTTTAATAATCATACGCTTGAAGATTAAAATAAGTTGTACAATTGAGAGATGCCGAATGGAGATATGTCAGCTGTGGCTTTTAAACATTAAATATTTGTGGGTGGAATACGCTCGCACGAAAGGAATTAATTATTGCTAATATCAGGAAATTTTAATTAAAAAAAAATTCACGAGAACTCTTATATTTGGATAAATATTTAAGTATGTAATGTTGATTTTCTCGTTATCTTTTTAAAAATTCTATTGAAATTATTTAATAGTTAGTTGTAATGTTTATTTTGGAATGTGACTTTTATATTTTCCAAATAAACTTCATACATCTCAATTCTGCTTAAGAAAGATACAGTTTTGATTCTTTTTTCATTTGTTTTTTGAATGACATTTAATATTTTATTCGAAAATCTTAACTTGCTTGATTATTTTATTGGCAGCATAAGGATAAAGAGAAAACTTAAGTTGTCAAAATAAATTTGATTAATATTTGTTCACAATAATCTGTAATAAAGAAATAAATTTTTCTTTTTTAATACATTACAAAAACAAGTAAAGAACGAACTATTTTACTGTAAATAAAAGCGTTAAATAGAAATTCTAGCATAGCTGAAATTTTTTTTTAAATATAAAGCTTTGTTACTACTAGATTTTCTACTGGCTTCCCGAATCCCTTGTTGTTTTTAAAAATGAAAAGGAATCCACTTATTCAGGAATAAAAGCTCTAAATTTTGTAACGAAATTTATTTTTCTATTTTTTAGAAGAAAAAAAGGTGTTTTTTTTTACGTGTTAAATGTACAATGAGGATTATCTCCAGCATATTGTATTTAATATTTTGAACATCAACAAAATAATAAGCTACATTTTATCCTTTGTGTTTGTAATATTAAGTTCTTTTCTTAAGTAGCGTTTATAATTTTTTTTAAAAAAAAACCATGTTATTGTATTGTTACAATTAATGTTTTTATTTAATTATCTTTTCTCTTACATAATGTAAAAGCAAAATAACAATATAAATAATTTTTTTTTCAAATGTCATTTTTCTTTTTCTAGCGGATTTCTTTTTAAATTATAAGTAAAATTCTAGTTATTAAATAAATTGAATACTAAGAAAATACTGTTTCAAAATAAGTTTTTATTTTTATCGTAATACTTATATGATTAAAAAAAATATTTTTAAGAATTTCTGATCCTTTTAAGAAGTGGGCATCGTTTAAATCGTTTATGAATAAAACTGTTCTGCCAAACGATTATAAAAAAATTATTATCACGCTATTATTTCTAAACTGTGGTCTAACCTTTCATTTAACTTCATGGCAAAACGAAGAAAAAGGAAGTGTAAATGGTTGAAACACAGGAAACAATTCATGTAATCTTGCTATTGTAAATGTACAAAACAAAAACAACACAATATGATTGGGAAGGGAAAAAAATGCTTATCAATTTATCCCAAAATTTTAACCTTGGTGGTGGAACCTTGGAGGCATATTGCTATTGTTAGCCCTGAAAAAGAATACGAAGAATCTTAATTCAGTTCTTATATTAAAAAAAAGAACTGCTTCTTTTAAAAGTTTCTCGTGTTGATCACGGATCTTACGTTTTCATGACCTTCACATTCTTTTGACTAGACTCTCAAAAATAAGTACAATGAACTAAGCTTCAACCGTAATCAGAAGACAATTGTAATTTTAAAATAATTACATCCGTCTCTCCTATTGATTCTTTCCCATAGTTTTCTTTCCTTTGTTGTCTCTGGAACACTCCCAGGTATTGATGCTTCGGAAATTGATAGTTGAGAATATCCAATTTTTCTTTTTGTGGAATCGGATTATTAAGCATATAGGTTGAAATTATTGCAAGGAAAAAGTCACAATTAGTTTAATATTGATTGATAATTATGTGTTATTACACTTATTTTATATTAATATTTTCTTTCACATTCAATTTCATGAATTTCAGGGTTCGGTAATGTATTCCCAATTCGTTACTCATGTACTTCTTTCAAACGTATTCTCTTACTACAGAATTATGTAAAGAGAAAATATATACATTTGAATTATCATAAACTCCTTCACATGTTGAGATTCTTCAATTATATTTTAAAATCATTAATTTCATTTAATTCAATTATTCTTGTTTTTTTCTTAACTTGGAATGATTTTCATTTGTATATGAAGTCACATTATAAAAAGAAAACAATACTTTTGTGTTTAGAAAAATTTAAATGATCATTTCCTGAACTTTGTTTCACAGCACGCATTCGATATTAAAGAAATTTGGACAGCTTTAAAAACAGACAATGGGATAAATTCATGACGGTCACGTGATAAATGCAATCACGTGTTCTCTAATGAATTCAAATTGCCATTAGACTTATGTTTGTTGTGTGTGTGTGTGTTCTTTTAAAATATAGATAAATCTTCTAATTTCATAATTTGGTGAATATGTTCAAGTTTTACGAGTCTTCAAAAAGGTTTTCAAAAATTAAAAAACAAACAAGCTTAAACGTGAATTTTTAAATCAAACGCATGTTGTATACCTTTGCGCATTATTGTTGTTAACTAACATGCACTTTTTAATAGAGTTTCCGCAAAAAGCAAAAGTTGGCATGAACTGATCAGCTGGAAATACGTGACTGCATTTAGCACATTGATGTTTTAACTTAATTTTTTTTTTGTAAGATATTTTATTTTTGAAAGAAAATATTAATCATTTAAATTATTTGAATTATTGTTGGACGTCCATGAACAAAAAAAAAAAAAAAATTCTAGGAAGATAAGCTTCATTTTAGGCTTCTATATATAACACATGTTTGTCCAGTAAATTACCTTACGTCTAACTCAGTGGCGTAACGTACCTCCCCCCATGGCAACACCCGCATCAAGGGGGGTGCAGGATTCTATAGGGCCCAAAGCCTATGTTATGGTTTTGCAATTCTTTGTGAGATCCAGCTTGGGGCCCAAAATCTGACTTTGCAGGGAGGGGGAATCTAATATTCTCCGTGACGCCACTGGTCTAATTTGTAAGGCTCTTTTAATGTTTTTTAGAATGCAATATTAGAAATAAAGAGCATATTAAAAATAAAAAATTTTAATTTGTACAAAAATACTTTTTTCACCGGTAGATAGAAAACTTTCTTAAAAATAATCCATAAGGGCTGAACCATCATATCAGTGTACAATTTTACAAAAATTAAGCATATTTCACCATTTTATTAAAAATATTTTGGTATGGTATTGTTGAATTATATATATTCCTTATATTAATTAACAGAGGTTAGAATGTGAGAATTTGCATATTGAACAATTCGAGAACATTATCGAATGCCCCAATTCAATTATTTTAAATCTTTTCTTTTTAGAACAAAACTATTTATTTATAAATTTTCAAAAAATATATCTTCTTTAAATAATGTTGTATAAAACACCAATTTGTTTCAGAAATACTTCTCTGCTTTCTTAAGATGTAAATCATTTATATAAATTCTTCAAAAATTCGAATTGTTTTCATATAGTAAATAGAATGGATTTACTTTCAAAGCGAATAAGAATATCTTTAGTCTGCCGTGAAAAACTTTCATTTATGAGTTTGGCAGAAAAAAAAGTACATTTTCATTACCATAACAAGTTTCTTCTAATTAATTTTCTTGTGTACTGTTTTGAATATTCAAAAAATTTATATGTTGCAGATGAAGCAACAATTTTCTTTAGTAATTCAAAGTGCTCTGATTGCTTATCAGAAGTTAAAGCTTTAGATTAAAAAAAATGAGCCGTATTGATTGTTTTGCTTCGTATGTATGTCATGAAACACAGACCCCTAAAACAATCATGTACTGTGCCAGGTTGCACTCCAGTCCACTGATTCCATTCACTTCATTTCTTTTTTCCCTGCCCTTAAAAAGTAAACGATTGTTTTATACCAAATAAAAGATTGCGCAAACAAAAGGAGTCCAATACAAAATAATTGAAACGAAAGAAAAAAAAACACGTCTTCCAACTAATATTTAGTATCTCGTCCTAAATTAATTGGATCTTTGAAGGAAGTGAAGCGAAATGTATTGTCAGACGATTTTTATCTGATCCCGCATTGCATATGTTAAGAATTTTCTTTCTCGAAACAATTTGTCTGTTGCCATTCTACGATGGAGAAACTAAGTTGTCAAATATCTCTCACTGGAATGTTTTTGAAAAGCATCTTTTACAATGCGTTCTTTTAATACTTCCGGGTGTTATTTTCTCACGTTTGATGAACGTCATTTTGAGCCCGTTAATTCTTAAACGGTCTATTTTGCTCGTTCGTCAACAAAACTTACGCTTAAAAACAATTTTTGAAAAAGGTTGAAAGGTGACGTTTTGTTTCCAAATGCTCATGCCTCTGGTTCGGAGATTACCATCTTTCCGATGATTGACGTAACCTGTTTTTCTTTATTGTTACCCGTGTAGAAGTGAATGCTAGTTTCTGCTCGGGTCTATTTCGTTTTTTCTTTCTCCATTTAGCTTAATTTAATATTCTAATTTGATTTTTGAAGAGCTGTCAGTTTCTGAAACAGCCCTTTAATCATTTATATATATCTTTTTACTTTGCTTGATTATTACAATCACCTGTTTATGAAGAAGCATACCAATTATCGAATGGAATTTTCGAATGCATATTAAATATTTGTAAATATTCTCCGAAGATATTTCATTTAGAGACGACGCAATGATTTATGAAAAATTGTTATTTTAAATAATACATAAACAAACTCTGTCATAAAATTGTACTTTGTAAGATTAAAATATTCAATACATTTAAACTTAATAATAATACGTTTTTGTTTTGAATACAGATTAAGTAATTGCTTTTTGAAATTCTTAATATTTTACTATTTTCTTTTTTAAAGTTCTTGTTAATTAATATCGAATCTTCAGAGTTCAGTACCCTTTCAATGCTTTCACGGTGACAAAAAAGTTAATGTTTTCAGTTTTCATATCGAAACATATATATTTTATGTAAAAGATCTGCGATTTTAATTTTCGACATTACTGCAAAACTGAAAAGAATGCTCTGTTAACTTTGGTAATAAGGTAGAGTATTATTTTTCAAGAGATCATTATTTATATTGTTGCAAGTGAAATGCGACTGAAAGGGAAAAGACAGAATTTCTCATATATTTAATATATTAAAAGATAATACAGGAAAAATAGAGTCAAATGCTCCAAAATTTATAAAGTATAACTTAAAAAATAATAATACAAACAAAATCAAAAACACCTTAAATTACAAGCGATAAATTTTATTTTCATTTTCTAACGAAGTATATAACTTTGATAAACTATAAATTCATATTCTTTGTAATTTTGTTGAACAACAATGAATGTTAATTCCTTCCTTTGACTAACACCACAATGTTCTTAAACTGACTAGCTTCATCTTTCGCAGTTCTTCAAGTAGGAGTTTTCTTAACCGGTCTTCGTTCAACCGGTCATCCAGCTTCAAAAGTGAATCATCGCAACCGTTTTTTTCTCTCTCCAGCTTTCAGTTTTCTCTATTAAATGTCATTTTTATTTCAGAAATGGGTGTGCCGCTACGTGGAAGATGTCATGTCTTGTACGAACAATGTATGTTTTGTGTTCTGATTTTAATTTAGTATTAAAATATCGTAACAGGTATATTTTTTTTACTTGAAAATCCTGGTTCATTACCTGTAGAAAGTAAAAATAAGTAATGTTAAAAAATGCGTCTCTATTCCAAGCAGTGATGTCTTAAGACTTTTTGAGGCCCTGGGCCCCTATGTGAAAGGAAGCCCCTGTGCCACCCTTTTAAATGAACAGTATAGCAAAGTTGCCAAACACTGTACAAACGGTAACCCATATACATATGTTTGACTCACTATCTCACAAACTTAGGCACAAACCGACTCGACCAAGATCTAGACACAGATGATGGTATAACGTAATAATACAGTCTTGTCACTGTTGCCAATTGGCTAGTAGTTTGGAATTCCCAGTTTTTCGAAAAATATTTCCGAGAATAATATTTGCCGCGATTAAATTTTTTTGGGATCATGATCTTATTGAGAGTGAGACTAGGCCCTGGGCCCCGGCGCAATTGGTTCATACCTTACCTGGTCCAATTGGCTAATTTCGTTCATACCTTAATTCTAAGTAATATTTTCTTTAAGAAAAGAATATTACCATCTCAATTACGTTGTACAGTAAAGAAATCCATTATGTGGGAGGGGGACAAATCAAACAAATATTTCTATGTCATAGTGTTAAATAATCCCACATTCTCTGTCTAACAGATATATATGTCCCGAAGTATATATTCCATTATCTCTTTCTCCCGTATCCCCAAGAAATTTGATTGGCATGGAGCGATACTTAACTGTGACTGAAAATTTCGTTGTCCATCACTTGTAGACCCTTCGCAGTACCTCTAAAAAGTCTTGTTGTGTTCTTTGACTGTTAACTATTCATCAGAATCTTTCGTGTTGCTTCTAAGTAATCAATCAAGCCGTTAAAATATGAACCATCCTGAACTGGCACTTTAGGCCGGTTTCACTTGAGGCACCACACTTTTAGTATGTAGAAAGGAAAGAACTCCTTTCACACGCGACACAAAGTTGATTTAAAAAGGAGTGCTGTAAGGAAAAAGGGAGTGCCGAAATCATCTATACAATGATTGAGTCCCCAAAGAAGCTATAAAAGGTTTTCTCTATTTTCAGTAAAGTAGCCGAGTGTGAAGAATGTATCTTTTTCTATATCCTTTAACCCTCTAAGCAATCTGCACTTAAAGTCTTGCCATTCTGGAGATGCTTCGAAAATGCACCACACGTATTTTTTTGCCGTCAGGCGGGGTTCTCAAAAGCGGTTGAGCCGTATTTTTAAGAATGTGGCTCGGCCGCTTTTGGGAATCTTGCTTGAAGGCAGAAAAAGCATCTCTGGAATGACGGGATTTTACGTGCAGACCGCTTGGAGGGTTAAGTTGAGTCAACTAGTGGGGAGGAAAACATGGTTTTCCAGTGCTTGAGGGAGTGACACAACAGGGAGTGCCACTCGGACACGTGGGAAGAGACCCATACGATTTCTATTCAAAACTAGCGCTTCGACTATCTACCCCTTGTGATAGATGCGGCACAAGTTGATTCGTATGAAAGTACTCTTATTCTCCTAAATTATACCAAATGAGTTCTAGTTTTGTTTAATGTACAGCATACCCTCTTTATATCCTCCTTCCCTGACCGATCTTTAATGTAATTACGGAATCGAGCCTCCTATTTATTTTGAATACCGCCGGCAACGAAATTACAACCATGGTCATTCCGCCACCGCAGCCCCAACGCATAAATTCATTGTATCATTTGACTTCCTTACCTACTTCCCTTTGCACACTTGCCTCTTAGTTTTACGAATTGTTTGTATAGTAAACATCAATAATTGATTTAGAAAGCAGACAGCGTTATTTATATTCAAACTCAATCAACATCAAAGTGAATGTCAACATTTCACTTTGTTTCTGAGAGTTCCTCACCTCCTCTTGGTTTGCTTAACACACTTCAGAATCAAGGTTAAATAATTTCCGAGTGTAATAGAATAACTGAAACCTGCAATCGGTGATGCGTTCAGTTGAAGTTATACAGCAACAAAGGAAATGGATCAGGAAGAAAAACAGACCCAAATTTATAAATAATCGTCGTGTTAAATGTTATTAAGACACAATGATAGTGGCTTATTAATAAAATAAATGGACTAGATTCTAGATTTTAATGTTGTTTCTTGAGTTTGTGATTCTAATTGTGCATTAATAAAACAGAGGAAACAAAGAGATGGATTTTGTTTGAATAAGGAAAATTAATCTAAATTCCATGTCTATTACGTGTTTCTTCAATGCAATTTTAACGGAAAACTTTTTTAAATAATGTTATTTGCAAGACGAAAACAAACAGGTCTCTTTATGTAACAATGAGATTTAAGAACTCGAGATTTCAAAATTATTTTTCCTCTTTCCCATAGGGTTTGTTGTCTTTGGTAAATACGAGTGGTGCGTCTTCAGGATGTCTTAGCAATCGCTCTTTATTTTTGAACCTTTTCTTTGTCATGCAGTTCCCTACTTCTTTTCTTTCATTTATAGAGTTTAGTCTAGATCACACCGGTACATGTAGTTTTCGCAAATCAACGAGCAATTGGTGCAACTGGACTGAATATGCCATTTGCCCCCAAAAACTAACCAACTCATCAGTCAAGTCAAAATGCATTCTTTTTATCTAAAATGTATCAAACAAAATGTTAAAAGGAATTTGTTTTACATTTTAATCAAAAAAAAAATTATCTACTTTATGATTATATTAAAATTATGTATCTTATCCCGGGCGTCGGCAACATATGACACGCGTGCCAAATTTGGCACTCGATAGAGTTCTCAGTAGCACTCCACACCATATTACAAATTTGTCAATTTTTGAGAGGGTGGAAGTTGATAATTTTAAAATGGGGTTATGGAAATAACACCTTCAAAATTATGGAAAACATAATTTAAGGAATTACGAAAGAATCTGGAAGATAACTCTAACGATAAATCAAAAGGTACTTAAAATTTTTGCATTTCATTTCTGTCAAGATTTAATTGCTTGAAGAAAATCGCACGCCTTCTGTTTTCCGCTTATGGTTCTAATCATCTATGTCCGGGGTGGTCATTACGTCGATCGCGATCAACCGGTGGACCGCCAAGACATTTTGGGGTGAAGATTTTAGCTGTTAGTAAATATATACCGAAATATTCAAGAGTGGTTGACAGTACACAGGCTATATAGTACATAAGTCTTCTACTGACTATAACAACAAAAACTAACTTAATATAAAAATGTTTTATTTTTTTAACGTATTTTAAATTGTTTGATAATAAATGCATCATTTGATATTATTATATTTGTGGCTATTATTATTAAGTTTATATATCTTGCGTTTTGCTTTAAACGCAGTTTTAAAAGTAGTTATTTTTAATTTTAGTTCTGTAGGTGAGTACATATTCCGTATTTATTATTCAGTAATAATAACAATATTTTCCTTATACTTCACCACACCTACGTTATTGGGCAGTGGCACCCACAAGAATTTTTCAAGGGGGAGGGGGGATTTCGAGGATCGAAGGTCTACCATTCATTAGTCGGGAACAAAAAACAGCAAAAAATAAATTACTTAATAAATAATTAACATTAATTAATAAAAATTACTAATAACAAATAACTAACTACACTTTACGTTCTTTTTAAATGGGTTTATAATGAAACGGGCTGTGAGGGTGGATCCGGACCCCTGGACCCCTCCTCCTTGTGTGCGCTACTATCATTAGGTAGACCACAACACCTTGATAAAACTAGAAGTAACCCGTACCCTGGAAAATTCTGCCCACCCCTGATCTATGTGAACACATTTTTTGTCATGTGAAAAATATTTTGAGTCTGTAAAGAAGTTGTTTAATAACTGAATGTTCAGAGTCGTGTCAAATCAAAAGACACAAATTATACATATTGCGATACAAAGTAGAGTGGTGCAGGGACAAGGTTCGCACTAAAAAATATTTTTTTATTCAACTATATTGAAGTAACTCTTATATTTAATGTTGTTTATTTCTTTTTTTTTGTTGATAATACGTACAAAAGAAACATAATAAGTACAAATCTTAATGCATGTTGAAGAAATATTTACATTTTATGTTGTTTATTTTGTATGTTGGTAAATATCATCAGACTCCGTGGGCAGTGTGGCTGAAATCGAATTGTTTTAAAGATTTTCTATTACGTGGCACACTGAATCACATTGGTGGATTGGTTTGGCACGCCCCATCTACAAGGTTGCCGCGACCCCTGGTTTATTTTATTACCAATTTAAAGAATCGTGTATTTATTGAAATTGAGTACAGTCATATATTTTGGGGACTATTTTATTAAAAGACATACTTAGAAGAATAAAAAAAAAAAAAGCTCAGATAATTTATCTTTGATAATGCTTGGGAGAATTTTGTTTAAATTTTGTATCTTAAAATTGCAAATGAAATATATTTGTTTAAATAAAATAATGAAGAAGCAGCCTCTTCGAACAAAAGTTTGAAATGGAATTTTAAAAATCAAACTTCGAAGATTATCGTTAAAAACTAAAATGCCAATTTAATCGTGATGTCACGTTATTAAATATTCAGACAGGAAGTATACCGGCTGTAAACAAGTTATTGAAACTTTATTTTGAAGTATCTAACTACAATTTAATATAGTAATTTAAAATGAAAACAACTTCGAGGAACTACTTGGGAGTGTAAGGAAATTGATTATTCTATGTTCAAAGTTTGTATAAGACCTTGACTTACTTAGATTAGTAATTGAAAAAGTTTAAATGTTCTTTACCTTACTTTTCAAGCAACCATTTCTCATATTTTTCAAAATCAACCTTGATTTGATGTGTTTCATTCATTACGCACCACAACCACACCCCGACATTATCTTTTACAATCGCTCCGCCTTCCGCTGAGAAGATCTTGTATAATTGTTGTACGATACAAGTTACTTGTGAGAAAAATTTCGCTCATGTATATGCTACAATTAAAACATTCGTATTACAATATAGCTAATAATTTTCTTTCAAAAGTATTTAAACTTAATACGGAATCAGGTAATGAAAATTATTTCGTAACATTTATAGATGTTTATAAGAGAGAGATTGACTTTTATCTCTGTTGTACTAGATCTCTTATATATCTAAGTATCTCATTAAAAATGTTTCAAACTTATTCAAAGAGCTTTTCGTAGATTACGTCACAGAGCTGATTATGTTACAGATATTATATATCGATGGTAGACATGCTTCTTAAAATGTATTTAGGAGAATGGAACAATTGTCTCCTTCTTCGAAAAAAGAATATCAAACATGTTTCGTCTTATATATAATTATTTAAATATCTTATAAAGATAGCAAGATAGTCAGTACAAATATGGTTATTGAAGAAAAAAAAGTCTTATGAGTGAGCAGTACTTATTAACATCGTACAATAAAACAATTCGAGTGATAATGCAGATGGACCTTGTAATTTCGAACCATGGTCAAGTAAGAGAACGATATGAGTGACGAGTCACTCTGGCCACCTCCTCCCACTCTCTAAACGTTCTCCCCGTGCCAACTGGAGAACTTTGAATCACAATCGATTTAAGGTATCCGACTACGTTCGTAACCATGATTTTGAAAAAAGCGTGTAAATAGATAATATTTATGATATTTAGTGTCACTTAGATTAGAAAATGTATATAAAGTTGTTTTGAGAATAGTATTACAATAAAAAATTACTAAGTACAATATTTTGACAAAAAATAAACATAGAATGACAAATTTTCAAAATATTATCTTTTTGTGAAAAATGTTTCTATTATAATAATATTTTACCTGTCTATAGCTCAGAGCTCTGTACAGAAGTTCCACTAGAATTTTTGAAATTTATAACTAATAAGTGGATTTACCCATGTTTTTCGACAACAGAGGGGAGAAATGTTAAGAAAAAAACGCCGATAATTATTTCAATGGGTTGTAACTCTGAAAATAATGTGAATTTTTCCAAAATCATAGTTGAGTCTCTGTACAGAGGTCTGAGCTATATACATGCAAAATATTATTATAATAGAAGCATTTTTCACAAAAGGAGAACATTTTGAAAAAAGTTTATTCTAAGCTAATTTTTTGCCCAAATATTGTATTTAAATATTTTTTTTTTGTCAAAATGTCCTTAAAACAATTTTATACATGTATTCTAATCTAAGTGACACTAAATATCATGAAAATTATCCTTTTATGCATTTTTTAAAATAAGGGTTTCGACCGTAGTCGAATACCTTAATATGCATCAATGGACTCCTTTCAACGACGGGCCTTCAGTGGTTTTGAGACTCAAATTCATGACACGCCGGCCACGAGTTCTTGACCGAGTCCACTAGGCAACCGTGGGCACACACACACAAAAAAGTATTATAAGTACATCATTAAAGTTCTAAAGATTAACAAAATGTTGTACTTTTAAATAACATATTGTATTGTTCATTTGTTTCTCTTTTGGTATTTATATTTCATTTATTACCATTTTCATTCATTTTAATTAGTTCAAGCTTCAACGTTTTTTTAAGATTTTGGAGCAATTTGTGTTTAATGCAAAACACGCAATCAGTAAAACTACATTTGTTTAATTGTATCTGTATCATAAATTAACTTTTCAAAAAGTTTTTTTTTAAAAAATTAAATTAGATTTAAATAAAATAATCCTCAATATGAATAATCTACAATAGGTGCAAATAATTTATATTTAAAATAAAGAAAGTATATTTAAATGTGTGTGGAGTTTAATCCCCACCCCTAAAAAATAGATACTTTGCGATTTTTTTCCAAGTAACAGGTGTTCTTGTTTACGTTTTAGTAGTTTATGTTACGAGGCGTATCGAAAAATACTGCGATGAATCTAAATATTCTTTTACAGTAGTGTTTATCCGTAACACTTCATTGCTACGATGAATGGAATGCAAAAATGATGGGTAAATTAAAAAATATATCATGCAATGAAAATTAACAATAAGTATTTTTCTAGAAATAAAATATTTTAATATATGTAATTCTTTCATTATATTTTTAACGCTTCTTAGTAATGCAAAATTTGTCATAAATAAATTTCTTTTTTCTCTTTATAAGCGAAAGAGATAAACTTTCACATAATTATAAACATAGTAAAAAAAATAATATTTTAGTCTCTTTTAGACACCACTTCTTT